>JAWNMR010000467.1:0-28181 GCA_035043845.1 Drosophila picticornis
ACGGTGTCCAGCTTGTAGACGCGCACCCTTTCTTTGGGTGAGTCTCTCCACAAAATGCATTGATAATAATTGTCAAGAGCATTCACTCGGACGCAACGATACATTTTGCATATGTCCCCAGTGAGAGCAACAGCATAAGTCCGAAATTTAAGTAAGATGTTGAACAGTTTTGCCTGAATGACCGGTCCGGCCATAACTACGTCATTGGTAGTTTGGTTTGGTAGTCGTGCTGTCCTCCTTCAAGACACAGGGATGTGGAAGAAAATATTTGCACTGATCGATATCCAGAAGATCGACAAGCGACATGTGCTTTAGGTACAAATACTCTTGTATAAATGCAGAAAATTGCTGCTTAAGGCCTGAGCGACGTTCGAGCTTGCGCTCAAGATTAATAAATCGACGATATGCTTGTGCATAGGAATTGCGCAAGCCGATGGAAGAACGTTTAAATGGCAATTGAACAGAATACTCGCCTGAAGATAGACGAGTAAAGGTCTTCAAGAAATGCTGCTCGTACTCCAAATCGTCCTTATTGCCTGATGCAATGGCCTCGCTGCAGCTGTCAACCTCCCAAAATCGTGGAACAATCTCATCCAGTCGATCATCAACAATGGAGAAGTTCTTCGATGCGGAATTTAAGACCAACAATGACGTGTGGCGATGGCCACCACCTGTGACTACCCAGCCAAGACGAGTGTTTTGTAACAAAGGTGTTCCAGGTAGGAGCCTGATCTGACCAACGCACAGCAAGTCGAAGAACATGCTAGCTGAAATCAGCAAATCCACACGATGAGGTTTGTAAAATGCGGGGTCAGCCAGTCGTATTTTGGCTGGAATGTTCCAAAATTTTGTATGTCAATTGGAATGCCGGGCTGACTGTCTATAATAGTGAGTGAGACCAACGCTGTAAGTGATTTGGCACAGTCTGATTCTTGAGACTTGAAGCAAATTTCCACCGTATGACCTTCAGTAGGAAGATTAGTGCCACCGATACAGGACATTATAGTTGTAGATTGTTTTTTTTTTCAATTGTAGCTGTTGTGCCAAGCGAGTAGTGACCAGATGTAGTTGAGAGCCCGACTCCAGTAATGCTCTGCATGAAAGAAATAGGGCCGAACGACTTTTCACTAAAATGATTGACGTGGCCATTAGTACGACTTCTGATGATCCAGCGTATGCAGTAGCCGATGGTGCACTAAAAGACAAAGACGTAACGAGAGTATAGTCAAATGACCCATTGGCGGGCTGCTGGGAGATAGTGGCATCAAAGTGCAGACGGGTATGATGCCTTTTACAACAGACATGACAATGCCCGTTGCTGCATGCCCGAGAATGGTGTCCGAGCTTTAAACAATTAAAGCAAAGACACAGCTTCTTAACTTCCTCGAATCGCATTGAGGGAGACAAATGTCCAAATCTGGTACATGCACAAATAGTATGGCCGAAACAGTTACAGAATGGGCATGGAGAATTGTTTGATTCGGATGCCACCAAGGCTCGTCTACTGTGGTTACGATTTGAATTGTTTTTTCCCACCTGAGAACTAAGGGAATGATATCCCATTGCATGCTCCAGGTTTTCCAACTTCTGGCATCGCTTCTCCAAGAATGCGTAGAACTCTTTCGCTCAGGTTATTTGGTCCATCGGTGCAGACTCCTCCCAAGAACTCTGAGTGGTGATATCCAGTTTTTGGAGCAGCATGTGTATAACCATACAGCCAGATATCTCCTGCGAGCTTCCCAACGACTCAAGCGCGCGCATACGGAAGTTGACCTTTAACCGACCGATAAAGGACGCGATTCGCACAGTTCAAGCTGTCTTTTTAAACGACATGTCACTTCTAAAAGCAGCCTCATAAAGTTCATACTTAAATCACTGCCTATTTCGTCGTAGTCAAGATGTTCCAGACTGTCGTGAGCAATGTTGAATGAGGCTTCCGTTTTGTTCAAAAGATCTAAGTTTGACTTAATTTGAACAGAGTCAGTCGAACTTATCGGCGATGCCGGCCACAACATGTCTAGCCTCTGTAGCGCGGCATAAATTGATTCCGCCTTGCGCTTATAAAATGAACAAGGTGCAGGCACACTATCACTGGACGCGACTGTTGTTATGTTCATGTTTAAGCTTATAGCGCGCACGAAATTGCTACTCACTGCACAAAGTAAAACTGCAAACACCAAATGCACTGAGAGAGAAACGGTTTGTATATGCTCAATCGCCCACGCACAGCTGCTTATGTACACAAAAAATTTCACGAAAGTTTAAGCAAAGCAGAGGCACACACTAAACAACAATTGAGTACCGGAATTCTATTGCAATTGTTGTGTCTGTTTTATGCACCTTTGTCTGTTCAAGTTAGTTTTTTCACTAATTAATTAAAACGATACGCGAGTAAGATGAGAATGACGTCCGGGTCACCAAATGTTTGCGCTATCAGCCTTCTGATAGCTTTATTTTCCAATTAATAACACGAAGGTAATTCCACGTTATAAACTTTATTGAATGTATTTAGACTAGAAGACACATGCTTAGTCCTTTCAACAACACTTGGCTTATTACAGGTCTGAAGCCACTTGCTAAACCTTACCAACGAGAATTACTAAAACCGATCGATCAGCTAGAGCTATGCGAAACACCTGATTAACTGCAGCAGCCGGCCGATCAGCGAACGTCGTTTATCAAGATAGAGAGAGGGAGCGCTGCACAAAGAGAGAGCTGTAAAATGAGAGCGCTGCTAACGCTAGCTGCTGCAACTCAAACTGCACCTAAAATAGTGTGGATTTGTAATCAAGACGAACAATAAGCTCGTTGACAACTCAAAATCAATTAAATTTCTTCGCTGCTGCTGCCGACAGTTGTTTGGAATCGAATAATGTTTCTACATCTCTACTATCAAAACAAGGACAAAGGTATGGGGATATGAAGTTAATTGTGTAAACAGATAACTGCTTCATCAGAAGTAGTTGATTTCGAATTTTATGAGCCTGTACAGCTGATAAAATTCTAGTATGGTTTCATTTCTTCTTTCAATACTACTGTAGATCGGATGCCTAACCGATGACCTATCGATTAACCTCCTGTTAGCTAATTGAACACTAAAATATTTAACTGAAACAGGCCCCATACGTTGGGCGCCAGAATATAATTTAATTATAAATAACTGTAATGAACAACAAGGAGCAGATGGGCTGTTAATACGTTCGGAGTACGCGCTTGCTTTGGCCGAAGATCGTCGGAAATCGGGGTGCGTTATTAGTTATAGTTATATGTATTTATTTATCGAGTACTATATTTCTCCATAAAGAAAGACAGACGAAGACAGACCATGGACATGAGAAAGAAGGAAAAATCAAAAGTAATAGGAGGATCAAATCACTCAAGTTATTAGGTCATCCATTTTTTTATCGTGTTGCTACCTTTCTGGCGCACTCTCCCACCCTGCCGTAATCCGGTGGACCGTTATATACATTAGGATGTCCTACGGCAGGTATCCTACCTACATCCGCATAACAACGACTTCAACACATTTAAATATTAAACTTAAAAGGTTTATATCATATTTTTAAATGCATGGTTGATTAATACCATTAGAATATTATAGATTTATTTTAACAAGGAAGTGATAATTATAGTTTAATTAAATTATTTAACAAAAATGCCAGTTGATCAGCGCTGTTACTGTCTGCAAGTAGTCATGCATTAGGTACATACATCGTCAATTCAACAGGTGGCATGCACATCTTCAAATATATGATTCAATAAAACAATTTTATTTTAAGTCTACTCGATTTGAAAATTAGATAAAAAACTATAACTTGTTTTTGTTTCTGATGTTTTAAATAACAGGTTACATTCGCGTTGGAAGCTATCATGATATCATGTTATTAATGTTTTTTTTATTTATTTTTTTTAAGCTTCAATAAGTTTTTAGTAAGTTTCCATAAGAATAAAGGGATCCAATATTAATTGGTTGCGGTATATATATATATGTTTATGTGTATAATAAGGTAGTTTATATAAATATTATGCGTTCAGTGCATGGTCGCCTTGCTTTAAAAAAAACACATAAATAATTATGTGGAGTTATATAGTATATAGTTCAAGTTTAAAGAGTAGCTTTGGAAATTTTATGTACCCACATTATACACGCATGGTTCTTCATCTAAGCGCCACTCATAATAAGAGAAAAAGAGTAACATACTTCATCTCACGAAATAACTTGCGGGTATTAGTGTGTGTGTGTGTTGTTGTAATTAGATATCAAGAGAGAGTGAGCAATTATCACAAGCCACGTACAAAAGCTCTCTGTAAGCATAGCCCAAACGCTGAAACAAACTTTTGTGTTTTTCATTCCGCATGCAATTCTAAATAATGGGTAATTATTAGTTATTTAAAATATACTTTTTTTCTTAATAACACAGAACCGTCACAATTTCCTCTTCTTTCTTGCATTGTAGGGTAACTTTAATTTTAGGATTTATTAAAAAAATCTTTTTGAACTAAATTTAATTTAACGTTTACTCATTTACTTGGCCGAGTGCAAACGGTGTGAGCTTTTTCTATCGTTTTATATTTATAAGAAATTGGAAGTTTAAGGTATGTCATATACTTTGAATATTTAACTTACACCCATGGTGTGTATGATCGTATGTTAATGCGTGCTCCAAGGGAGTGGAGACTTTCTTAAGCCCATTAAGTAAAGTAATTTTGTCAATTAACTTAGCCATGACTACTCCACCGTGAACGTGGCTGTCCATTTGTTGCTCCAATTAATCAAAATTTTCTTGATTTACAAATCCAACCTAGAGTAGCTTTTTAGTACCGTGAAAATTACACAGAATTGGGGGGTCATATTAAGTGCCCATTCTAAAATAAAACACATTGATTTTAAATAGTGTCTCTTTTTTAATGGTTGTTAATTCGTTTACCCCTAATAAATTTCAGAATAGGCACTGATATTAGGAGCGTTTTGTGCAGCAGCATGCAGCAGCGAAAATTCTAATAAGAATTTTCTAGTTGGAGACTATTTTGACGATTGCAACGCGCACAACTTGTTCGCTCAAATTATAGGAGATGAAAAGAATGTGTCTGCGGTCAAAAGAACTTATGAAGAGACGTTTTGCCAAAAACTCGCTTTACCCTCATATTTCAACAATTTTGAGTTTATTGTTTCTGTTTGTTTTTTGTTTTTAATTGTTTTTTTTTTTTTTTTTTTGGTAGCTCAACACTGTTGCTAATAGATGGCGCTATATGCGAAACGCAACAATTTTTTGACACCTTCCACCAAACTTTGGTGCTCAACACTTCAAAGAGTGATAAACGCTTGGAGAGCATAAATTCATTTAGATAAGGTTATCATTGTTTAATGTCCCTTGCCTGATATTTGCCAATTGGGCGACCTTGTAAATCTTCTAGTTCGTAATTGCCATTACCGACTTTGGTTTTGATTCTAGCTTTTACATAGGCTGGTGTCAATTTTGCACTAAAACCTTTAGCGAAGTTACTCAATTAAAAGTTTCTTTTATATACTTATTGTCCAATATTATAGGAAACCTCCCGACTAAGTAAATTATAAAGTTTTGATTTTAATAACATCAGGTAATTCTTCGTTCAAGTTTTTGTGTTTTTTTTTTTAATATTATCTAAAGGACTACTTGAGCTTAAAGTCAAGTCCGGTAGTTGATCGAATGAACTGAACTTTTCTTAAGTTACTCGGTGTTCGTTTTCTTTGCTAAGAAGGTACAATAGCATTTGTAACTGATTTCATTAACTAAATTAACTAACGTAAATCGGTACGTACTAAATATCACTTCCGGTAACAAATTTACTTGCGGCACCTCAAGCAATGACTGTTCGGACATAGGCTGTGTAAGTCTATCGGCGAACAACATAATAGCTCCATGATAGGTGTCAAAAGGTTCGTTAAATTTTTGTTTTCTCAACGAAATGGCTGCGCGAATGTCTATGTCTGTTAGACCCTCTTTAAAATGGCCCTTTAACACTCGATACAAGTCTGGCCAACAAACTGGCGGAACACTTTTATGGTATCTCCAATACCATTCGTAGCGAATGCTGTCTTCAAACAAGTTAATAGCATAGCGAGATAACAGCTCAAAGTTGCCAACCAACGACTGTGCTGTATGCGCTTCTATGCGATATATAAATTCTATCGATAACGATGACCGTCCCGGAAATTTCAACTTCCAATTACAAATAATCTGACTAATTCTATCAGAATGTAAACTTCCGCACTGCTGCGATCCCATTGGCGTGAAACTAATTGTTGGCGACACACTATTACTGGGAACATTTTCCAAATCTACTGCGCAGGGAGTTGAAATAGTTGCTCAAACGTTTGTCGTTTTCAACTATGAAAAGATGGCCTAACAGATGGCTGTACATCTGCAGGGTTGCCCACAGGATTCAACATTGCTAGTTTTCGAAATACTGTCCCAAATGGTTTGTTGAGCAATTGCAGTCGCCATTGTACTGACAACAGTTTGCTGCAAGTTGGTATCAAGTAGGTAATGTGCGTTATGTTGGTCCACAACTGTGTGAGACAGCTGAGACGCTCTTGCCTCATGGTAAGAACTTTGCTGTGTGATGGTGCTAGCTATTACTTCGACGGGGTTGTACTGAGGGACTTTACACGACTCATTTCCCTGCCTTACTCATGATACAGAGCTAATTGCTGCCTTCGAGGTCTGCATTTTTCCTGTTGTAGCCACTTTAGACCTAATTTCTAAATTAGCAACAGAATTTAACTTTTCAATACGACTGATTAAATTTGCTACACTAAAATAGTAAACTATTAAAATAATAAATAATTTAATTATTTCTTCAACAGGGCTAAACCACTCCGAGCGTAATATTAAGAATTCATTATGTGAGTGTGGATAACAAAGCGAACTCCTTCTTGAGAATAGGTATAGCGAGCTTTACTTGATTTATTTGACCCACGAAAAGTTTTGGAAAAGAAAAAGAAAACAATTGATGACATGGCGCGATAAGCTCTGACCCACTAAGTCTCATTCAACAATCGTCGTAACTCATACTAAAACTACGTTTTGTAAAGCAGCGTACACTCGCATCCAAATTAGGTTTGACGTGCTTGAGTAACATTTACATTAGGTGATAGGATAGGATAGGGGTAAAAGAAAAGTGTAATTGTTTCAATAATCCAAGTTTTGTTTGCAAATATGGCAGCTTTTTTTCCAGGCGAGAGTATAGTTTAACAAGAAGAAGCACCCCACAATAGGAACTACACTCTTTCGGCAATAGACTGTCGCAGACTGAATAGAATCGAATGCTCAATTACTAAGAAAATAGAATGTGATCCGCAATATTAACCACGATCTAATTGACGGGGACACCATAATCCGGCCTAACATTTTGGTTTTTAGGTATGTCCACAGACACGTCAGTAGTATCAACTTTTAATGTGTCTAGGTGGAATTTGCGTTTGTGAATTGGGAGTCTGGCAGCACAAGTATTCTGAAATTCATATTGTTCCTAGAAATCACATGAGCGCAATATTGTTTTGTTTATTTAGACTGTCATTATCAATATTTTGGAATCGAATAATGTTACTAAATCTCTACTATCAAAACAAGTACAAAAGTATGGGGATATTAAGTCATTTGTGTAAATAGATAACTGCTACATCAGAAGTAGATCATTTCGAATTTTGTGAGCCTGTGCAGCTGAAAAAACTAGTATGGTTTCATTTCTTCTTTCAATACTACTGTAGATCGGATGCCTAACCAATGGCCTTTCGATTAACCTCCTGTTATCTTATTGAACTAATATTTTTAACTGAAACAGGCCCCACATGTTGGGCGCCAAAATATTATTTTAAATATAAATAACTGTTATGAACAACGTGGAGCAGATGGGCTATTAATACGTTCGGAGTACGCGCTTGCTCTGGCCGAAGCTCACCGGCAATCGGGGTGCGTTATTATTTGTCAACTGACTTATTAAAATGTCTTGCAAGTTATCAGTTATATGTATTTATTTATCGAGTACATTTGGAGTATATTTCTTTTTAAAGAAAGACAGACGAAGACAGACCATGGACATGAGAAAGAAGGAAAAATAAAAAGTAAAAGGAGGATCAAATCACTCAAGTTATCAGGTCATCCCTTTTTTATTGTGGTGCTACCACACTCGCCCAACCTGTCATGATCACGCGGGCCGTTATATACATCAGGATCTCTAGAGATGCCCTTCGGCAGCTATCCTACCTCCATCCGCAAAACAAAGACTTCAACACATTTAAATATTAAACATCCGCATAGCAACGATTTCAACTCATTTAAATTTTAAGCTTAGAATTATTTTTATATGTAATATGTTTAAATGCATGATTGATTAATACCATTAGAACACTTTATATAGATACACAAGGAAGTGACAATTATAGTTTATACACATTTTTGCAAAAAGATTTTACTGTTTGAAAGTTGCCATGCAGGAGGTAAATACATCATCAATTCAACAGGTGGCATGCACATCTTTAAATATGTGATTCAATAAAACAATTTTATTTAAATCTAGTCGATTTAAAAATAAGAAAAAAAAACTATAACTTGTTTTTGTTTCTTGTGTTTTAAACAATGGGTACCTGACATTCGTTCGCGTTCGAAACTATCGTTATTCATTTTACTTATATATTTTTTTTTTTGTTAAGTTTCAATAAGTTTCAAGTAAGTTTCCATAAGAACAAGAGGATCAAATATTAATTTGTTGTGGTATATATATATGTTTAGTGGCTCTTTATCATAAATAGGTAGTCAGTGCATGTCGCCTTGCGTTTTGGAAAACAAACAAAAATAATTATGTGAAGATATGTAATTGATAAGCAGTGTGGCTGCTGTTGTGAGAGACTTGTGTACAGTTGCTCAAGTTTAAAGAGTAGTTTTGCCAAGTTTATGTACTCACATTATGCCCGCATGGTTCTTTATCTAATCCCGACTCATAATAAGAGAAAGGGAGTAACTTACTTACAACAATCCATGCTGGAATTACTTCCGGGTATTGGTAAGCGTGTGTGTGTCACTGAAATTAGTTATCAAGAGAGAGTGTTACTCTCGTGCGAAAGCTCGCTGTGGGTAATTATCATAACAGTGAGCAATCATCACAAGCCACGTACGAAAGCTCTCTTTAAGCATAAGCCATACGCTCAAAAACATTTTTGTGTGTTTTTTCATTTCGCATGCAATTCTAAATAAAGGGTACTTATTAGTTATTTGAAATATTTTTGTTTCTTAATTACACAGAACCGTCACAATTTTCTTTTTTTTCTTGAATTGTAGGGTAACTTTAATATTTGGAATAATTTAAAAAAAAAAATTATTTTTGAATTACATTTAATTTAACGTTTACCCATTAACACTATCGTGTTATATTTATTGGAAGTATGAATTTTCTATTATATAATAATAGACTATGAATATTGAACTTTACTCCCATGTTACTTTTTCATTATTCACTTTTGTAAATATGCAAAAAATTAAATTGCTCTAATTCCTTACTACTTCAATAATTATTAAAGTTCAATCAATGTTGTATTTGTGTAAAGCTGATACGCTTGAAACGAAGCAGAATTTCCGCAAAAGTTGGCAATGTTCATCAATTTAAGTTCGATTTAGGAATATTAATGCCACTCAATGCTCCTTTATATATTCTCATTAGAACGACATACATATGTTGATGTGTATGATCGTATGTTAATGCGTGCTCCAAGGGGAGACTCTCTTAATCGCATTAACTAAAGCAATGTGGGCAGTTTTCTAGCACCGACATCTCCATCGTAAACATGTGCGTGGCAAAGGTGCTTTATTTATAAATTTGTCAATTTGTTACTCCAATTTATCAAATTTTCATGAATTACAAATCAAACCTAGAGCACCTTACTAGTACCGTGAAAATTCCACACAATTGGGGGGTCATATTAAGTGCCCATTCTAAAAATAAAACACATTAATTTAAACGGGTGTCTCTTTTTGAATGGTTGTTAATTCATTTACCCTTAATAAATTTCGGAATAGGCGCTGATATAAGAAGCGTTTTGTGCAGCAGCATGCAGCAGCGAAATTTCTGAAAAGAATTTTCTATTTTGAAACGGCTTTTGCGCATCAAAAATAATTAGGTATTTTAAGTTGCAGTTGTAATTATTTTATTACACTGTTCAGCAAGTTCCAATATTTAAATTTATTTATTGTTTTGACGTTTGCAACGCGTACAACTTGTTCGCTCAAATTATAGGAGATGAAAAGAATATGTCCGCGGTCAAAAGAACTTATGAAGAGACGTTTTGCAAATATTCGCTTTACCCTCATATTTCAACAATTTTGAGTTTCCTTTATCATTGTTTCTGTTCGTTTTTTGTTTTTAATTGTTTTTTTTTTTTAAAGCTCAACACTATTGCTCTTAGATATATATAGTGACATATTCAGATCACGCAGATCCCTCATGTCTACACTCACACCACACTCACGCTTATCATACAGCATGCCAACACCGCAGACTCACTTTCTATTAATATAATCATAGCAGGCAAGATAAGATAAGCATAAGCAAAGAATGCAACCACCAAAAAAGACCCCTACATAGAGGGCAGGTCAAAGTATCACAGCTTGTCAACACCGCAGACGCACTGTCTATTAATAGATAAGATAAGCATAAGCAAAGAATACAACTACCAAAAGAGACCCCCATAAACAGACCAAGAGATAGGAAGCAAGTGCGAGGTTTCCTTATAGACTAAACCACTAGCATAAGCGGAGTTACATTTTGTACACCAATCTGAGAAGACGTGTTTTTGAATAAAGAATTGTATCTTTTCTAATCAAAACCGTTGTCAGACTTTTAATTGGCGCAGCCGGTAGGATAACAAAGATATATCATGAAACGTTGTAGTCCTTTCTGGAAAACGTACTAGTGTTCCGCGAAAAAAAAACTGCATAAGGACCTCGTGATCCTTGAACACTTTAAAAAAAAAAAAAAAAAAAAAAAAGTGAACATAATTACGCGTGGCCGACGACGAAAAATGTTTTTTTTTTGTACAATAAACCTTAAAAAACAAAATGTTGTTGGAAGCAACATTAAGCACCAAGCACTCGGGCAAATCCGACAAGTGCCAACCTTCGGTGGAGAAACGGACAAACTGGGAGCCTTTGTAGGAAGGATCGACTTCATAATGGAACTCTTCCCAAGCCATGACAAAAATTAATAATGTACAGCGCAATCCAGATGCAGTTACATAGAGAAGCAATGAGGGCATCACTCAGGCACTTACCAGGAGATTGGGCAGCACTACGGAGCATACTAATTTCCACCTTCAAAGCACAAACACCATGTGAGGAACTACTAAGAAGAGTTTACAACACATATTTTGAAGTAAGTATTCGTGAGTTCCTCGAAGAACTCGAGCAAAAATCTTTCGTTATATTAAATAAGTTAGTAATACAAAATAATGCAGAAAATAAAACATTGTACTCAAATGCATTAAAGGAAATGGTTAAAGATGTAATACATAAAAGACTTCCAGACAGGTTATAGATGCAGTTAGCCAGATATGATATATCAACAACCGATAAATTAAAAGCAGTAGCCCAAGAATTAGGTTTATAAGAAGACGGCATATTAGAAATAAGAAAACCTGCAAATAGCACACATTACAATAAAGGTAATAACAAATATTATCCAAAAATTCAACAAAATTACAACCCAAATTATTATCAGAATTATAGAAATCAAAATTCACAAAACAAACCAATGGTTAATAAACAATTGTATAACGAATATCAACTAAAATTAAACCAAGGCAGAATGCAAAACCCAATCAATTATCAATCAGATTGTAATAATACTAGACCACCTAACCAACCTACGAAAAGACAAAGACCTAATAATAGTGGACAATCAAAAATGGACTGGACAGAAAATGTTCATCAAACAGCATCGGAACCGAACACAGAACCCCATTTATAAGAATAATTATGAATAACCAACAAATGCGATGCTTAATAGATACAGGCTCATCGGTAAATATAATGAATACAAATTTCTTTAATTACAAAACTTCTAAAGAGAATATTACTTGTGAAACCATAAGTGGAGAAATAAAATTAAATACTTGCATATCATTAGACCCTAGCAAACTTTGTCCAACAGATCAGAAATTTTACATACATAATTTTTCCAAAAATTTTGACATCCTCTTAGGCCGAACGTTCCTTAAGGATTGTAAAAGCGTGATCAATTACGAAGATCAGTTTGTTAAACTAAATAATTTTCAATTTTTATTGAAATATAATAACGAAAATAAGGGAGAAGAATATAATGATCCACCACTAATAAAAGATATACATACAGCATACGCATTAGAAAACGAATTAGTGGAAGGCAGTCAATTTAGATTAGAACACCTAAATAGAGAAGAAAAATCCACGTTAACAAAAATTTTGTTTGAATTTAGCGATATTCAGTATAGAGAGAGTGACAATTTGACTTTCACAAATACTGTAAAACCCGTTATCAATACAAAAAATGAGGACCCTTGTTATAGGAAATCTTATAAATATCCATAAAGTTATGATGAGGAAGTTAACAAGCAAATTTAAGAAATGGTGCAACAAGGTATTATACGACCGTCTAATTCACCTTATTGTTCTCCTATTTGGGTAGTACCAAAAAAGAAGATGCATCAGGAAAGAAAAAAAAATAAAGAATAGTCGTAGACTATCGCAGCCTTAACAAAAAAACAGTTTGCGATAAGTTTCCCATACCCGTAATGGATGAAATATTAGACAAGTTAGGAAAATGTCAATATTTCACAAAAATTGATTTAGCTAAGGGACTGCATCAAATTCAGATGGACTAAAAATCAATAGCAAAAACACCATTCTCAACCAAAGCAGGACATTTCGAATATACACGAGTGCCATTTGGCTTGAAAAATGCACCAGCAACCTTTCAACGTTGTATGCACAATCTTTTAGGAGACTTAATTCACAAAAATTGTTTAGTTTACATGGATGACATAATAGTGTATTCCACTTCATTGGAAGAACACATATTAGCATTAAAGAAAGTTTTTAGAAAGCTCAGAGAAGCAAATCTAAAACTACAACTAGATAAGTGCGAATTCATGAAAAAAGAAACTGAATTTCTAGGACATATAATAACAACGGAAGGAATAAAACCTAACCCAATCAAAATAAAAGCCATTAAAGAATTTCCAATCCCTAAGACTCCAAAAGAAATCAAAAAATTCCTAGGATTATGTGGATTTTACAGGAAATTCATACCAAATTTCGCAAAAGTTGTGAAACCAATGACAATGACGCTAAAGAAATGAGCAAAAGTCAACGAAAAAGAAATAACATACATAGAAGCCTTTAAGAAATTAAAGTTACTCATAATATCAGACCCAATATTGGTATATCCGTAATTATGCGTTAGGAGCAGTTTTATCACAAGATCACAAACCAATATGTTATGCTAGTAGACCTTTAAACGAGCATGAGATAAAATACTCAGCGATAGAAAAAGAATTATTTGCAATAATATGGGCAACGAATAATTTCAGATCACATTTATTTGGTAGAAATTTTGAAATACTTAGCGATCACAAACCTCTTATATGGCTAAATAACATAAAAGAGACAAACATGAAATAACAAAGGTGGAAGATAAGACTAAACGAATTCAATTATGAAATCAAATACATACCAGGCAAAGAAAACTACGTAGCTGATGCACTTTCAAGAATTAAAACAGAAGAAAATAACGTAGAAGAAAATTTTATGGGGAATGCTCAAGATAGCATAGCAGCGACAATACATAGCGCAAAAGAAGATAATCAAAATTGTATTCAAACCACAGAAAGACCACTGAATAATTATAATAATCAAATAGAATTTACAAAAGGAAATACCGAAGAAATAAAGAAAATTAACTATTTTCACAAAACTAAGATTATAATAAATTTCATAGAAATGACAACGAAAAAAGCAAAAGACATCATAAAAGAATATTTTTGTGCAAAAAACAGCGTTATATACTTCCCACATGAAGGTGACTACGCAATATTCCAAAAAGCTTATTTACAAATAATACAAAGAGATTGTCCGATAAAAACTAAACTAAAAAGATATCCAAACTTATCGAGAATTGAAACAAATCATATTAAACGACCATACAAAACTATTACATCCAGGAATAGAAAAAAATATAGCAATGTTTAAAGAAAAATATTATTTTCCAGATTACCAAAAACTAATACAAAACATAATTAACGAATGCGAAATCTGTAATATATCAAAAGTGGAACACAGGGACACAAAATTTAGTTATGAAATAACACCTGAGGTATTCAACCCTAGAGAAAAATACGTTATAGATTTTTATATGATCAATAATAAGCAATTTTTATCATGCATAGACGTATACTCAAAATACGCTACATTAATAGAAATAAATGGTAAAGATTGGTTAGAAGCAAAAAGAGCATTGTTAAAAACATTCAACGAGATGGGAAAACCGTTAGAAATAAAAGCAGACAAAGACTCAGCATTCATGAGTGCAGCATTTAAAATTTGGTTAGATTCAGAAAACGTTAAAATTAAAATCACAACAAGTAAGAACGGCATATCAGACTTAGAGCGGTTTCACAAAACAATCAACGAAAAATTAAGAATAATTAATTCAGACACAAAAGAAGAAATTCGAAATAATACTTTACACTTATAACCATAAAACGATACATAGCACTACTGGTAGAACACCAGCAAATATCTTCATTTATGCCGGATCACCATCATACAGCATACAGCATACCCAATTGAATAAAATTAAAAAGATCAAATATCTAAATGAAAAAAGAAAAACTTACGAAATAGATACAAACTATAGAGAAATGCCACTTATCATATCAAAAACAACAAATCCATTCAGGAAAACAGGCATAATAAAACAGTTAGATAACAAACATTTCGAAGAAACGAATAGAGGAAGAAAAATCATACATTACAAAACCAAATTCAAAAAGAAAAAGAAAATAAACATAAACAAATATAACAACAATTTCAGGTCAACTAATACTACTAATACTAACGCTAACGATAACTCAGAGTAATACCCAAAATATAGAAATAAGCCAAGTAAAAGCACACAACGTGTACGTTTTATTTAAAACAGGCTCATTGAGCATACCTTCAGATTTCGAATACCATTACCTAACAGTAAACCTGACAAAAAACGAAAATACTCAAAAAGATTTAATATCTAAGACACATGATTTTAGTGCTCTACCCAAAATAGAATATCTAGTAGGAAAACTTCATAAAGAAACGGAATAAAAATAATTAAAAGACAGAAACGAGGACTCCTAAATTTAGTAGGAAAAGACAAAAATATAAAAATACAAATATTTATTTGGCACATTAACTGAAGACGACAAAACAGAACTTATTGAAAAAATATACGATTTAGAGGCTAATAGCATACATGTAAACGAACTAAACAAAGTCATAGAAACCGTCAATCATGGGATAGAAATAATGGACGGCATGACAAAAATGTCACAACGGAATACAAAGCAAAGTTTATTACTGTTTAACTTACAACAATTCACTGAACACATCGAAGATATCGAGATGGGGATGCATCTGACCAGATTGGGAATTTTTAACCCAAAATTACTAAAACATGATCATTTATTAAATGTCGATTCAGAAAAATTGTTGTTATTATAATTACATCAACTTGGTTAAAACCCAAGACAAATAAAATTATAATAATATCACATATACCGAAAACTCTGTCACAAGAAACTTTATATTCAATAATACCATATCCAGACGAAGGAAAGAATATTTTAACCGAAAAAATTAGAGATAAATATAATTTATACAAGAATAAAACTTATTCAGCAACAAAAAAGAAACTAATAACACACAAATGAATAAACCGTATCTTGAAGCAAACGAAAGTTGAATGTAAATACACAAAAACAAGAAAAAACTATGAAATAAATTTCATAGAACCGAATGTAATATTAACTTGGAATTTACCTAAAGTCACACTTAATCAAAACTGTATACCACAAAATATTGAAATTTTAGGAAACAACATTATCAAAGCAACCAATTGTTCTGTCCAAATAGAAGATATCCAGATATTAAATGTAATATCAGATTTTACACAAACGGTTTATATCAGTAATAATATAACTAAAATAGAGCCGTTAGCATTCCTACAAACTAAAGAACTCATAAGAGAACATATAAGAACAAACAATACTTTATTAATCATAAGCTTAACATCAGTAACAATATTGTCAATAGTAATAATAAGCTATTCTTTGTTCAAATACAAAAGGTTACCAAAACAAATGATAATAAAATATAAGAATAGTGCAGCAACGACACCACCCGTCGAAAATGAAGACAAAGCAACCGTGGAAAGCGCCAACGACTACACTGAACGCTTGAGGACAAGCCAATTTCTAAAGGATGGGGAAATGACATATTCAGATCACGCAGATCCCTCATGTCTACACTCACACCACACTCACGCTTATCATACAGCAACACTGCAGACGCACTTTCTATTAATATAATCATAGCAGGCAAGATAAGATAAGCATAAGCAAAGAATGCAACCACCAAAAAAGACCCCTACATAGAGGGCAGGTCAAAGTATCACAGCATATCAACACCACAGACGCACTGTCTATTAATAGATAAGATAAGCATAAACAAAGCATGCAACTACCAAAAGAGACCCCCATAAACAGACCAAGAGATAGGAAGCAAGTGCGAGGTTTCCTTATAGATTAAACCACTAGCATAAGCGGAGTAACATTTTGTACACCAATCTGAGTAAACGTGTTTTTGAATAAAGAATTGTATTTTTTCTAATCAAAACCGTTGTCAGACTTTTAATTATATATATATACGAAACGCAATAATTTTTTTCACTTATTAGGCGAAAACAAAATTTATAAACTCGACAAGCGAATCATTACAAACCCTTTCGCCAAAATTACACTTTTGTGTTGAACAGATCAAAGAGTGATAAACGCTTGAAAAGCATAAATCAATGTAGACAAAGTTATCTTTGTTAACGCCCTTTGCATGATATTTGCCAATTGGGCGGCCTTTTAATTTTGTTTTTGATTCTAGCTTTTGCAAAGGCTGGTGTCAATTTTGCACTAAAAACTTTAGGGAAGTTACTCAATTGAAAGTTTCTTTTATATACATCTTGTCCAATATTATGGGAAGCTCCCGACTAAGTAAATTATAAAATTTTGATATTAACAACATCAGGTAATTCTTCGTTCAAGTTTTTGTGTATTTTTTTACCATTATCTAAAGGACTACTTGAGCGTAAAGTCAGTAGTTGATCGAATGAACTGAACTTTCCATCAGTTACAGTTACAGTTCGTTTTCTTCGAAACAAGTTTACGTTCAGATCACTTTACGTTCTGCTTCACAATCTTGATATCGATGACCATTTCTCCCACAATTTCAACACGAAGCAGTTATAGCAGTGATCTCTGGATTTTCTAACTCTTGCTCGCAATCTGCTTGCATTGCAATTTCATGAACGCGCCGTCCTGGAATTAGGCTGAGAAGGTACGATAGTTTTTGTAACTGATTTCATGAACCGTTCTCTCCTGGGTACGACATGTCGCAACTGCTCCAGATTATAAAATGGTTAATCGCACAAAATCTCATGCTGCATTTCCGGTAATAAATTTGCTTGCGGCACCTCAAGCAATGACTGTTCGGACATAGGCTGTGTAAGCCTATCGACGAACAACATAATAATACCATGATAGATGTCAAAAGGTTCGTTGTATTTTTGTTTTCTCAACGAAATAGCAGTGCGAATGCCTAAGTCTGTTAGACCATCTTTAAAATGGCCCTTCAACACTCGACACAAGTCTGGCCAACAAACGGACGGAACACTTTTATGGTATCTCCAACACCGCTATCTCCAATAATCGCTACAGCTTCAATCAAGTTACCAGCATAGCGAGATATCATCTCAAAGTTGCCATCCAACGACTGTGCTGTAAGCGCTTCTATGCGATATATAAATTCTTCTACCGATAACGATGACCGATAACGTCCGAAAATCTCAACTTCCAATTAGATATAATCGTGCGAATTCTATCAGAATGTAAACTTCCGCACTGACGCGATCCCATTGTTGGGTACACACTATTAATGGGAACATTTTCCGAATCTACTGCGCCAGGGAGCTGAAATAGTTGTTCAAACGTTTGTTTTCTACTATAAACAGATGGCCTAGCAGATGACTGTACATCTGCACGGTTGCCCACAGGCTTTAACATTGCTAGTCTTTGAAACCTTGCCTCAATGGCTTGGAACAAAATTTGGGTTTGCTGTCGCCATTGCACTGACAATAGTTTTCTGCAAGTTGGTAGCAAGCTAGTTATGAGCGTTATGTTGGTCCACAAATGTGTGAGACGCTCTTACCTCTCAGTGAGGGCTTTGCTCTGTAATGGTACTAACTATTACTTCGAGGGGGTTGTACTGAGAGACTGTACACGACTCATTTTCCTGCCTTAGTCCTGCTACAGAGCTAATTCCCGCCTTCCGTTAAAACTTTAACGACATCAGACTTAGATCGCATTGTAATGACTGGGGGCTTCAATGCCACCCAAGCAGGCTGCGATGCGGCTTACTTAACTGCCAAATTCAAAATTAGTTGACGTACTAAGTGAAGTTCTACAAATAGGAATAATTCGTTTGTTACCTGTTCTATTGTTAAAACAAGTATGGTTAAAATAATGGTTACAACTAGTGGCTAGCAACTGTGCGTCTCATGTACACACGCATCTACTCAAGGGAATTTAAATTGTTAATATGTCGACTTACTGACATTGCTATCATAATATAGTAAAGTATTAAAATAATTTATATAAATGATAAACAAAACAAAACAAAACCTTGTGTTAAAGATTACTTCAATAACGCTCAATCATGCCGAGCTTAATATTAAAAGTTCATTATATGAGTGTGGATAACAATGAAGAACAATTCCTGAGGATGGGAATGCCGACCTTTACTTGGCGTGATAAGCAGGAACTCTGAGCCACTAGCTCTCATCCAGCCACCTCCACAAATCATATTTAAACAAGGTTTGTGTGTAATTGATTCAATTATCCAATGTTCGTTTGCGAATATGACAGTTATTTTTCCAGGCGAGAGCATAGTTTAAGAAAGAGAAGCACCTCCCAATAGGAACTACACTCTTTCGGTATTAGACTTTCGCATCCGAAAAAGAATCAAATGTTTAATTACTAAGAAAAGAGAATGTGATCCGCAATTTAACCACGATCTGATTGGCCACCTGAGTTGAATCCAGCGACATTTTGGTTTGAAATTTTGGTTTGTAGGTATGTCCACAGACATGTAGGGAGTATCTATTTTTAATATGTCTACTCAGCGGCGGATCGTAGCTTTATCATCCACGAATCCTCGTCCAGCCAAAGCTTCATACAAATCGTAGCCCCACTAGGTGGAATTTGCGTTTGTGTATTGGGAGTCTGGCAGCTTAATTACTCTGAAATTGTTATTGTTCCTAGAACTTACAAGAGCGCAATATTAATTTTTTTAATGAGACTGTCATTATCAATATTTTGGAATCGAATAAAGTTACTACATTTCTACTACCAACACAAGCATTTGTGTAAACAGAAAACTGCTTTATCAGAAGTAGTTCATTTCATATTTTGTGAGCCTGTGCAGCTGACAAAACTAGTGTGGTTTAATTTCTTCTTTCAATAATACTGTAGATCGGATGCCTAACCGATGGCCTTTCGATTAACCTCCTGTTATCTTATTGAACTAATATTTTTGAGCGCCAAAATATAATTTTAATTATAATTAACTGTTAAGGTCAACGAGCAGATGGAATATTTATACGTTCGGAGTACGGGCTTGCTCTCTTAAGCCCATTAACCAAAGCAATATGGGCACTTAACTTAGCACCGATAGCTGCATCGTGAACATGTGCGTGGCAAAGGTGCTATATTTATAAATTTATCAATTTGTTGCTCCAATTAATCAAATTTTCATGATTTACAAATCAAACCTAGAGCACCTTACTAGTACCGTGAAAATTCCACACAATTGGGGGGTCATATTATGGGGGGGGTCATAAAAATAAAACTCATTTATTTAAACGGGTGTCTCTTTTTGAATGGTTGTTAATTCATTTACCTTTAATAAATATCGGAATAGACACCGATAAAAGAAGCTTTTTGTGCAGCATGCAGCAGCGAAATTTCTAAAATTTTTCTAGTTTGAAACGCCTTTTGCGCATCAAAAATAATTAGGAATTTTAAGTTACAGTTGTAATTATTATATTACACTGTTCGGCAAGTTCCTATATTTAAATTTATTTATTGTTTTGATGTTTACAATGCGCACAACTTGTTCGCTCAAATTATAGGAGATGAAAAGAATATGTCCGCGGTCAAAAAAACTTATGAAGAGACGTTTTGTCAAAAATTCGCTTTACCCTCATATTTCAACAATTTTGAGTTTCCTTTGTTTTTTTGTTTCTGTTTGTTTTTTGTTTTTAATTGTTTTTTTTTTTTAAGCTCAACACCATTGCTCATGGATGGCGCTACATTCAAAACGCAACAAATTATTTCCCCTTTTTAGGAGAAAACAAAATTTATAAATTCGACAAGCGAAACATTACACACCCTTCCGCCAACATCACACTTTGGTGTTGAAAACATCAAAGAGTGATAAACGCTTGGAGAGCATAAGGTTATCATTGTTTAATGTCCTTTGTGTGAAATTTGCCAATGAGCGGACTGCAAATCTTCTAGTTCGTATAAGCTATGATCGAGTTTGGTTTTGACTCTAGCTTTTACGCGGACTGGTGACTGGCACTAACGAAGTTACTCAATTGAAAGATTCTTTTATATACTTCTTGTCCAATATTAGAGGAAACCTCCCGACTACTTAAATTATAAAGTTTTGATTTTAATAACATCAGGTAATTCTTCGTTCATACTTTTGTTTTTTTTTTTTACTATTATCTAAAGGACTAATTGCGCGTAAAGTCAATTCCGGTAGTTGATCGAGTGAACTGAACTTTTCATCAGTTACTCGGTGTTCGTTTTCTTCGAAACAAGTTTGCGTACACTAGGCGACGGTGCACTTGGTACATAACGGCTTCTATGTGTCTCACCTGACGCATCCGTTACAGAACAGTATACGTTCAGCTTCACAATATTAATATCGATGACCATGTCTCGCACAATTCCAACACGAAACAGTTATAGCAACGATCTCTGGATTTTCTAATTTCATGAACCTGTCGTCCTGGAACTAGTCGCTGAGAAGGTACAATAGTTTTGTAACTGTTTTCATGAACCGTAGTCTCCTGCATCCGACATGTCACAACTGCTCCAGATTATAAATCGGTACGTACAAAATCTCATACTGCGCTTCCGGTAATAAATTTTTAGTAAGCAGATCATGAGCGTTATTTTGATCCGCAACTGTGTGGGATTGCTGAGACGCTCTTCCCTCTTGGTTAGCTTTGGTTAACTTTGCTCTTTGCTGGTACTAGCTATTACTTTGACGGGGTGGGACGAAGAAACTGTACACGACTCATTTCCCTGTCTTACTCCTGATACAGAGCTAATGGCCGCCTCAGAGGTCTGAATTTTTTCTGTTGTAGCCACTTTAGGCATAATTTGCGTTATAACTTTAAGGGCATCAGTCTTAGATCGCGTTATAATGTCTTGGGGCTTCAATGCCACCCAAGCAGGCTGCGATGCGGCTTACTTAACTGCCAAATTCTGAGTTAAAGCACTAAGTGAAGTTCTACAAATAGGAATAATTCGAATGGTACCTGTTCTACTGTTAAAACAAGTACGGTGAAAATAATGGTTACAACCGATGGCTAGAAGTTTTACCGTGTGTTAAACCTCTAATGTATAAACGCAAAAACTCACTTTCGAAATTCGCAAGAAAATTTAAATTTTCAGTACTTCGACTTACTGACATTACTATTCTAAAATAGCAAACTATTAAGATAATTTCTATAAATGAAAAACTAAAGAAAACCTTGTGTTAAAGATTACTTCAACAAGGCTACAGCCGGAGCGTAATACCAAAAATTCATTATATAAGTCTAGATAATAATGCGATATAGATTTACCGATCTTTGCTTGATTTACTTGACCTACGAAGAGATTTGGAAAAGAAAAAAACGCATTAGGTGATAGGATAGGACAGGGGTAAAATAAAAGTGTAATTGTTTCAATGATCCTATGTTCGTTTGCAAATATGGCAGTTATTTTTCCAGCCGAGAGAATTGTTTAAAAAGTAGAAGTACCACCCAATAGGAACTAAACTCTTCCGGCAACAGGCTTTTGCATCCGGAATAGAATCAAATGCTCAATTACTAAGAAAATAGAATGTAATCCCCAACACTAATCCTGACCTAAATGGCGCGTCTAACCACATGATTTGAATCCAGCGACAACGGATTCCGGCCTAATATTTTGGTTTGTAGGTATGTCCACAGACACGTTGGGAGTATCTACTTTTAATGTATCTACTCAGCGCGTAGCTTAATTATCCACGAATCCTCGACCGGCGAAAGCTGTACACTAACCGTAGCTGCACAAATTCCATAGGAGGAATTTGCGATGGTGAATTGGAAATCCTTATTGTTCCTAGAAATTACACGAGCGCAATATTGTTTTGTTTATTGAGACTGTCATTATCAATATTTTGGAATCGAATAATGTTACTACATCTCTACTATCAAAACAAGGACAAAGGTATGTGGATTTGAAGTCATTTGTGTAAACATTTAACTGCTACATCAGAAGTAGTTGACTTCGAAATTGATGAGAATGGACTCATTTCTTATTTTAACACTACTGTGGATCGGATGCCTAACCGATGGCCTTTCGATTAACCTCCTGTTATCTTATTAAACTAATATTTTTAACTGAAACAGGCTCCATACGTTAGGCATCAAAATATAATTTTAGTTATAAATAGCTGGAAAAACTAGTGTGGTTTCATTTCTACTTTCAATACTACTGTAGATCGGTTGCCTAACAGATGGCCTTTCGATTAACCTCCTAATAGCTTATTGAACACTAATATATTTAACTGAAACAGGCCCCATATGTTGGGCGCCAAAATATAATTTTAATTATAAATAACTGTAATGAACAACGAGCAAATTGGCTATTAATACGTTCGGAGTAGGCTCTTGCTCTGGCCGAAGATCGCCGGCAATCGGGGTGCGTTACCGACTTATTAAAACGTCTTGCAAGTTATCAGTTATATGTATTTATTTATCGAGTACTATATTTCTCCATAAAGAAAGACAGACGCAGTCAGACCATGGACATGAGAAAGAAGGAAAAATCAAAAGTAATAGGAGGATCAAATCACTCAAGTTATTAGGTCATCCATTTTTTCATTGTGGTGCTACCTTTTTGGCGCACTCGCTCACCCTGTCATGATTCTGCGGGCCTTTATATACATCAGGATGCCTTGAGATGCCCTACGGCAGCTATCCTACCTCCAACCGCATAACAACGACATCAACTCATTTAAATATAAAACTTAGAAAGATTTATTTATATAATATTTTTAAATGCATGATTGATTAATACCATTAGAGTATTATAGATATATATACAAAGAAGTGATAAATAGTTTATACACATTTTTGAAGAAAGCCTTTTAATGCAATTATTTAACAAGAATGCCAGTTGATCAGCGCTGTTACTGTTTGCTGTTGTCATGCAGTAGGTACATGCATCATCAATTCAACAGGTCGCATCCATATCTTCAAATATATGATACAATACAACAATTTTATTTTAAATCTAGTCGTTTTGCAAATAAGAAAAAAACTATTGCTTGATTTTGTTTATTGTGTTTTAAATAATAGGCAACGGTAATTCGTTTGCGTTCGAAACTATCATGATATCATTTTTTGAATATTATTAATTTTTTTTTTAATTTATGCTTATATAAGTTACAAGTAAGTTTCAATAAAAATAAGGCAATCCAATCTTAATTGGTTGGGGTAGATATATGTTTAGTGACTATTTATTATAATTATGTAGTTTATATGAACATTTGTATTCAGCCGTGCCTTGCGTTTTAAAAAACAAACAAAAATTATAATGTGAAGATACGTAATTGATTGGCAGTGTGGCTGCTGTTGTGAACAGTCTTCAAGTTTAAAGAGTAGCTTTGGAAAGTTCATGTACTCACATTGTTCACGCATGGTTCTTTATCTAAGCGCCAATCATAATAAGAGAAAGAGGGTAACTTACATACATCATCCCACGCAGGAAGTACTTCCTGGTGTTGGTGTGTGTGTCACTGAAATTAGTTATCAAGAGAGAGTGTTACTCTCGTGTGAAAGCTCGCTGTGGGTAGTTATCATAACAGTGAGCAATCATCACAAGCCACGTACGAAAGCTCTCTGCAAGCATAAGCCATACGCTGTGACAAATTTTTGTATGTTTTTCTTTCCGAATGCAATTTTAAATAAAGGGTACTTATTAGTTATATAAAATATACTTTTTTCTTAATTACACAGAAACGTCACAATTTTTTCTATCTTGCATTGTAGGGTAACTTTAATTTTATGATCTACTAAAAAAATTTTTTTTGGAATTACATTTAATTTAACGTTTACTCATTTGCTTCGCCGAGTGCACACGCGTATGAGCTTTTCCTGTCGTTTCATATTTGCTCCAAATAGGAAGTTTAGGTTAGGTAATACACTATGAATATTGAACTTTACACCGGTGTTACTTTTTCATTATTCACTTTTGTAAACATGGAAAAAATGAAGTTGCTCTAATTCCTTACTACTTTTATAATTCTTGAAGTTGACTCCATGTTGTAGTTTTGTAAAGCTGATACGCTTGAGATGAAGCCGAATATCCGCAAAAGTTGACAATTTTCATCAATTTAATTATGATATAGCAATGCTAATGAGATGCACTCGATGCTCCCTTACATATTCTTATTAGAACGACATACAGAGTCTCACAGTTTAATTAAGATAGTATCTAGCAAAATTTTAAAGTGCTATAAAGTTTAAACAAAGGAACAAAAACAAAATGTTTAAACGCCAATTTGTTTTATGCTATATCACGTTTGAAAAACAACCTTTAGTACGCATTCTTGTACATTGTTGTTTCAGGGAACACAAAATTTCCGACACCAGCTGCCGAGATAGATGCATATACCATGACACTTCCTCCGCCGTGCTTGACTGATGCCTTTAATATTTTGGGATTTAACTCAGTATTGGAATGTCGCCACAAATAATTCCGTTCGTCCAGGCCAAAAATGTTGAATTTGGACTCATTTTCAAAGATAACTATGTTCCCGAACTCCAAATTATTGTCCAAGTGGGTTTTGGCGAACGTGATCCTAATCCCTTTATTTTTTACGTTTTTAAAGGGCTTCTTCCGTGGTACTCGGGCATTAAAGTCATGAGCAGAACCCGGCTCATTCTGCACCTGTTGAGTCAGTTTTGGAGCAGATAACTTTCGATTTCCCCTTATTTTCATGATGATCCACCGCTCTTCCTGTTCGGTGAAAATCTTGTTTGGTGCCATTCTGCCCTTGTCCGATTATGGTCGACGAAGCACCGAATGATGTAGTATAGAGTTGACTTGCTTAGATTTACCATTTCAACTATTTGGCAATGTGTATATCCGGTTTTGAAGTGTTCCAGGATGAGATGCACCCGAGATGCAGGATATAACTAATCTGGCTACGAATAGATCAATCCATTTATACCGAAAACAATCAACCCGACGTAAAAATTCCGGGTGTTATGGCACCCAGGTGTCCATAATGCCATTGTTTGAAATAAGTTGTGACTATAAGTTCAGGTACTTTTTTACATAGCACGATCTAGCGGGTGCGAAACCCCAGTTTATTGGGGGTCATATATTCATTTTGGTGGTTAATATATGTACCTACCATCGGTCTTTGGAATTTTTTAAAAATATTGTATAATTAGTTTTTGGCATGCAATTAAAATTTAAGCTAGACACTGTCTGAAATAAGCTGTGAGATACTGTACCTATTTTGGCGTGTATTATCATATGTTAATGCGTGCTC
Source organism: Drosophila picticornis (assembly GCA_035043845.1). Lineage (NCBI taxonomy): Eukaryota > Metazoa > Arthropoda > Insecta > Diptera > Drosophilidae > Drosophila > Drosophila picticornis. Next base: position 26,196 of record JAWNMR010000467.1, read on the forward strand.
CAAGGGAGAGTTTTAGGAGAGACTCTCTTAAGCTCATTAAATAAACCAATTTGGGCAATTAACTTAGCACCGAAATCTCCACCGTGAACATGAGCGTGGCAAAGGTGCTTTATTTATAAAGTTGTCAAATTGTTGCTAACATTAATAATAGGAAGTCTGTATTTATAAAGGGATATAAAATTGTGGTATGGGTATTTACTGTCTCTCTATATATATATATATATATATACATATCCATATCTTACTAAATTTTAAGTGACCATTCTAAATAGTTTTTAATTTATTTATCCTTAATAAATATCAGAATTGTCGCTGACATAAGAAGCGTTTGTGCAGCAGCTTGCTGCAGCGAAATCTCTAAAAAGAATTTTCTAGTTAGAAACGGCTTTTGTGCATCAAAAATAATTAGGTATTTTAATAATTAGGCATGTTCCAGTATTTAAATTTCTTTATTATATTCACGTTAGCAACTCGCACAACTTATTCGCTTAAAGGCTAGGAGATGAAAAGATTTTGTCCGCGGTCAAAAGAACTTATGAAGAGACGTTTTGCCAAAAATTCGCTTTACTCTAACAATTTTGAGTTTCCTTTATTATTGTTTCTTTTTGTTTTTTGGTTTTTCATTTATTTTTTGGAAGCTCAACACTACTGCTCATAGATTGCGCTATATGCAAGGCGCCACAAATTATTGTCCCTTTTTAGGGGAAAATAAAATTTGTAGGCTCGACAAGCGAATCATAACAGACTCTTACGCCAAAATCACACCTTGGTGTTGAAAACATAAAAGATTGATAAACGCTTGGAGGAGTTATTTACTGTAGATAAAGCTGTCATTGTTTAATGTTCCTTGCGTGATATTTTCCAATTGGGCGGCCTTGTAAATCTTCTAGTTTGTAATAGGTATGACCGGCTTTGATTTTGATTCTAGCTTTTACGAAGGCTTGTGCCAATTTTGCCTTAAAACCTTTGTCAATAACTTTTACATAATAATAACTAGTGACTTAAGTCAAGTCTGGTAGTTGATCAAGTGAACTTAACTATTCATCAGTTACTCGGTGTTCGCTCCCTTCTTAACAAGTTTGCGTGCGTTTTTTGAAGCGTTGCAGCTGGTAAATGACGGCTTGTATGTGTCTCGCCTTCCGCATCCGTAACAGAACACTTAACGTTCTGCTTCAACTTCTTGGTATCGATGACCATGCCTCCCATAATTCCAACATGAAACAATTACAGCAGCGATCTCTGGATTTTCGAATTCCTGCTCGCAATTTGCTTGCAATGCAATTTCATGAACCTGCCGTCCTGGAATAATGCGCTGAGAAGGATAATAATGTGTGTAACTTCAGGCAAGGACTGTTCGGACATAGGCTGTCATGATAGGTGTGAAAGGTTCGTTGTAATGTCTAAGTCTGTCAGACCATCTTTAAAATGGCTCTTTAATACTCGACACAAGTCCGGCCAACAAACGAATAAACTGTCCTTAAATAAATTATTAGCATAGCGAGGTAACAGCTCAAAGTTGCCATCCACCGACTGTGCTGTATGCGCTTCAATGCGATATTTAAATACTTCTATCGATAACGATGACCATCCCGGAAATCTCTACTTCCAATTACAAATAATCTGGCTAATTCTATCAGAACGTAAACTTCCGCACTGCTGCGATCCCATTGGCGTGAAACTAATTTTTGGCGATACCCCTTACTGGGAACATTTTCTGAGTCTACTGGGCCAGGGAGTTGAAAAAGTTGTTCAAAAGTTTGTCGTTTTTTACTATAAACAGATGGCCTAGCAGACGACTGTTCATCTGCAGGGTTGCCTACAGGATTCAACATTGTTAGTCTTTAAAACACTTGTCTCAATGGCTTTGGACGAAAGTTGGGCTTGTGGACGAAATTGGGTTTGCTGTCGCCATTGCACTGACAACAGTTTACTGCAAGTTGGTATCAAGGTGGTAATGAGCGTTATTTTGGTCCACAACTGTGTGAG
>JAWNMR010000471.1:0-42174 GCA_035043845.1 Drosophila picticornis
ACTTTATTGAATGTATTTGCACTGTTTATTTAAGGTTTGAAGCCACTTGCTAAACCTATCAACAACGAGAATAATTAAAACGATCGATCAGCTAGAGCTATGCGAAACGACTCATTAGCTGCAGCAGCCGGCCGATCAGCGAACGCCCTTTATCGAGAGAGAGAGAGAGAGGGAACGCTGCCCAAAGAGAGCGCTGTACAATGAGCGCGCTGCTAACGCTGGCTGCTGCAGCTCAAACTGCACTTAAAATGAAGTGGATATCTAATTAAGACTAAAAAAACGCTATGTATATTATATCAATTTTCATGTAAATAAAAAAACATTTCACAGTATATATGCCTTTGTGTTATTATTCTTTTTGTACCACATTCCACACATACATATGAATTCAACCTAAAATCAGTGGTTTATCTTCTTCTTCCTTTTCATCCAGGTACAGCATTTTTTTAATAGAGACACGCGCAAATACACGAGCACACACTTGCAATCTAAAATCTTTTGAATTTCTTCTATATATATATACGAGGTGTGTTCAAAAAGTATCGCGAATTTTTAATTTTCGCGGGTTACGTATATTCGAGTTTCGATTTTTTTGTAGCGTTATGTTGGTACTCATGTCTCTCACTTATGTCGACAAGCTCGGCCCTTTTGAATGTTCACTTAATTTTTGACAGCTGCTTTGCTTGCACGTGTTTTGGATCGTCTTCGATTTTTACCTATTCAAAAAAATGGATCAAAGAACCTGTATCAAATTTTGTGTGAAAAACGAAATTAAGTGCGCGGATGCATTCCGAATGTTGATTCTGGCATACGGAGAAGCTACCTTGGACCGAAGCAACGTTTATCGGTGGTACAAAATGTTCTCAGAAGGCCGAGAAGATGTGAACGACGAAGAGCGTACCGGACGCCCGAGCACTTCAACAACAGACGAAAAAATTAATGAAGTGGAGAAAATGGTATTGGCCAATCGTCGAATCACCGTTAGAGAAGTTGCTGAGGAGCTAGACATATCGGTTGGCTCATGCCATTCGATTTTTATCAATGATTTGGGCATGAGACGGGTCGCCGCGAAATTCGTACCAAAATTGCTCAATTGCGACCAAAAACAGCATCGCATGAACATTGCTAATGAGATGTTGGACTCTGTCCGCGACGACCCAAATTTGCTCCAGAGGGTCATAACTGGTGACGAATCGTGGGTTTATGGTTACGACGTGAAAACCAAAGCTCAATCATCTCAATGGAAGCTGCCGCACGAACCAAGACCGAAAAAAGCGCGCCAAGTTCGGTCGAATGTGAAAGTTTTGCTGACAGTTTTCTTCGATTGGAGGGGCGTGGTGCATCATGAGTTCTTGCCACAGGGTAGAACGGTCAATAAGGAATATTACCTGCAAGTTATGCGCAATTTGCGCGAAGCAATCCGCCAGAAACGCCCGGATTTGTGGAAGAACAAAAATTGGCTTTTGCACCACGATAACGCCCCTGCTCACACATCGTTGCTTGTGCGCGGCTTTTTGGCCAAAAACAACACACTAATGATGCCGCAGCCACCGTATTCCCCAGATCTGGCCCCCTGTGACTTTTTCTTGTTCCCTAAACTGAAGAGGCCCATGAAAGGACGACGTTACGCTACGCTTGCCGAGATAAAGACGGGATCTAAGGAGGAGCTGAACAAGATAAAAAAAAATGATTTTTTGAAGTGCTTCGAAGATTGGAAAAACCGTTGGCACAAGTGTATAATATCTCATGGGGATCACTTTGAAGGAGACAAAATAGATATTCATGAATAAATAAATAATATCTGAAAAAAAACACAAAATTCGCGATACTTTTTGAACACACCTCGTATATATATATACACATATAGACACCCTATACTTTTTAGCTTATATAATTAAACCTTTTGGTTTTAACTTTTCATTTATTTTTTTTATTTTTTCTTAATTTTACTTAAATTTTTTTCATTTTGATTATTTATTAATTAATTTATTAATTTTTTGTTCACCCATTTTTTTCTTACTACTATGAATTAATTCTATAATGGCCACTGGCAAGTGTACTTATCCCATATTGTTTTATTTTTTATTTTGATCTAAATTTCAACATGCTATCAGTAAATGTCTTTTTTTTCAAACAGACATTGCTTATATTGCTATTTATAGATAACTCCTTTCGATTTTTTATATACCCATCCCCCTTAAGAGTACATTTTAGCTCTAAGACCCACAAGCTCCAACATTCTTTTTCTGCAATTTTCATTGCGCCTTCTGATCCCATAATTTTTGATAGCTCTTGCAGATAGTCAGATTCACCAAATCGCATTTCTACATCTTCCGAAATATCTTCAGAAAATCTCAATACAAAAAATCATCTACCTGATGGACCGCTTAAGAAATATCACTCCAAAAAGTACACTGAAATAATAAAGAAAGTGCAAGTGCAATTTCTACACCTCTAAATAAGAAATCCATGCATAAGGTTTGAAATTTAATGACACTCAGTTAAACTAAGCCAAATTATGTATATTGAGATGACCGAAATGAGATCGTTGATAGACTTACAATTCTAGTTGGCTCACAGGCAGCTGGTAACACTAATCCTAATAATGAAATCGTTTCGATAGTTGTCTCTTCTCAACTAGCAATGAAAAAGAAAGATCAACTGTAAAAAACAAATTACTGGTGTTCTACTTGATGTTGATCAGAACAATATTTTTCAAACAAACGTATTAAGAATGTGGGTGATCGCTTGGAAGATATTGATGCAGTTACTAAAGTCATTTTAGAAAGAAAAGTACAATAAACAATGGAAATCTTTGATAAACTTTTAAAAGGAAAATATCAGTCGGATCAGAAAACAATAAGTGAAATATCATTTACAACACTTTGTGAGAGTAATAAAAATAAAATTGAGATGGAAGAACTCTTGAAAAAAGTAGAAAGTTCTTTACAAACGAAATTTAATTCACAAATAGAGTCATATAGAAGTTTATTTAACGGTGAAAATCAAAATAAAAATTTAAAAATAGAATATTTAAGATTTGATAATAAAATACATAAATAATGGGTCTTGTGTGTGCTATAATTTATAATCTATAGGACCGTTAGCAAGTTCGGACATTCCTTAAATGAGCCTAATAAAGAGAAAAGCATTTTCTACTTGATGAAAGTGGATGTGGAAAATGGTCAAAGCATTAGTACTAAATACAAACTGTTTAAAAATGAAAAGAAGGAGGGCTTGTTCTCGTTTACAAAAAAAAATAAATAAATAAAAAAATCGAAAAATAATTAAAAAGAGAATCATAAGTAGGAGGAATTAAACAGACGAATTATATGCACCAGTACATAAAAATTTCAAACGCCGAAGAATTATTATGAAGGGATTTGACGGTCATTGGCAAGCAGACTTAGTAGAAATGCGAAAGTATTCATTATCGATTAAAGGATATACATTTCTATTGATAGTTTTTGATAAGTTTTCGAAATATTAATGGGGACAAGCATTGAAAACATAATCTGCGAAAGAAGTTGAACGCGCATTCTCAAGTGTACTTAAAGAGAATCGAATTCCAAGGAATTTTAAAAGAAGGAGATGATGTGGAGAGAGTTTGATTTTAATGTGTTGCATTTGTTAAATCGGATCGCACAGTTTCATAGCGTTTATAAATAAGGTAACCATATTCTGCAGGAATTCAAGTTTTTATTTGTTTTGTTATTTGTTTTATGCGGCAGTCGGAAATGGAGTGGACAACATGCTATTGTGAAATTAATTCTTGAGTACATACGAATCAAGGAACAATGCAAAACTTAAGATAAGCTAAAAAATAGTTGCAAGATTGTTACTTTGCATACAATAGGGTCAGATTTGCATCATAATGGAACATATTGTTGAATTACAATTTAAAAATAATTGATAAATGAGTACAATCGAAAACATCATAGACCAATTCAAATGAGAACTGTTGATGTAAATTCGTCAAATGACAACAATTTATTGAATACTGCCTACAATCATACTTAAATCTTCTTAAGGAGTAATGTTCATGTTGGAGATTATGTGCGCATTGGTATTGGTAAGCATAAACATATATTTGAAAAGGGGTGTACACCGAACTGGACAACCGAAATTTTTAAAATTAATCAAATACCAGATACAAATCCAACTACATACATACGGGAAGACTATCAAGGTGCAGTTCTGAAAGGATGTTTCTATAATAAAAAGTTAAGGAACACAAGATTTCCAAACACTTGATTGAAAAGATAATGAGGCGTCGAACGGATAGAGTTCTAGTTAAATGGATCATTTGAGATGATCAGAACTCTTGGATAAATATTAATGAAGTTCTATAAAAAATTACTTGAAAGCGTACGTGTGCGTACTATTAATATAATAAAATTTCATGAAAAGTATTGATTTGTGATGAACCTGTCAGTAATTTCCTTTAAAACTTTCGGACATGCGCATAAAGGTATTAAACGAATGTACTTGATGTAGTGAATTTAGTATATAAAAGAGCGTCTTGAATACAAGTATCTCATTCAAAAAGATGTCGAGGAACATTCAAGAGATGTGCAATTTTATGGATGACGAAGAAAATTTCGATGGATTTTCATTTGGGGCAGCTGATGCCCTGGCCGATTCCAAGTGGAGAACCAGCAGCCAACGAAGTGAATCCACAATTCTTATCAGAACTGAGTCCATCAGAATGGATTGAGCTTCTAGAGGAGGACGCTTCCACACACAATAAGCAAAAGTTTGAAAAGTCCGAAACCACCTTCGCTGAGCTTCTTGCCAAGGAGCCCATTACTGAGGAATTGGAGATAAGAAAATTTTTTTATGTTGACGGTGATCTGGAAAATTCAGCAACATTTTTAAATTTTATTGAAAATAGGAAAAGGAGAATAAAAAGAAATTATTTTATTACTAAGCTCAATAAATTGTAGTTCATCTTCAATTTTCATTTAAATAAAAAACACTTCAAAATATATATTTCTTTGTGTTATTATTCTTTTTTATACCACATTCCTCACATACATATATACACTTTATTTCCAGTTTCATGAATTCAAATAAATGTGCATATATGAACAACCTAAAATCATTGGTTTATCATTTTCTTCTTTTTCATCCAGTTACACTACATTTTTAAATAGAGACACAGGCAGATACACAAGCACACACTTGCAATCTAAAATCTTTTGTTTTTCTTCTTTTTTAATCTAGGTACACTAAAGTTTTAAACACAGGCACAAACAGATACACAAACATACACACACACGTACATTTTCAAATATATTTATATGTATATATATATGTATATAAAGTGACATATTCAGATCACGCAGATCCCTCACGTCCACACTCACACCACAGTCACGCTTATTATACAGCATGCCAACACCGCAGACGCACTTTCGATTAATATAATCATAGCAGACAAGATAAGATAAGCATAAACAAAGAATGCAACAAGAGAGATAAGAAGCAAGTGCGAGATAAGAAGCAAGTGCGAGATTTCCTTATAGATTAAACCACTAGCATAAGTAGAACTACATTTGAGTACAACAATCTGAGAAGACGTGTTTTTGAATAAAGAATGGTATTTTTTGAATAATCAAAACCGTTGTCAAACTTTTAGTTGGCGCAACCGGTAGGATAACAATAATATCGTGAATCGTCGTAGTCCTTTCTGGAAAACGTACTAGTGCTCCGCAAAAAAAAAAACTGTTATCTGCATAAGGACCCCGTGATCCTTGAAAATCTTTTTTTTTTTTAAAGTGAACATAAATACGCAAGGCAGACGACGAAAAATTTTTTTTGTACAATGAAACTTCACACAAAAAAAAAATAAAATGATGTTGGAAGCAAAATTGAACCAAGCACTTGGTCAAATCCGCCAAGTGACAACCTTCGGTGGAGAAACGGACGAACTGGGAGCCTTTACAGGAAGTATCGACTTCATAAAGGAGCCCTTCCAAAATTAATAATCTACAGCGCAATCCAGATGTAGTTACAAGGAGAAGCAATGAGGGCATTACTAAGGCACGCGGAGATTGGGCAGCACTACGGAGCATACCAATTTCCACCTTCAAAATACAAACACCTTGTGAGCAACTACTAAGAAGAATTTACAACATATATTTTGGAGGAAGTATTCGTCAATTCCTCGAAGAACTCGAACGAAATTTTACAGACATCATTTTTCCAAAAATTTTGACATCCTCTTAGGCCGAACGTTCCTTAAGGATTGCAGAAGCGTGATCAATTATGAGTTTGTTAAACTTAATAATTTTCAATTTTTATTTAAATATAATAACGAAAATAAGGAAGAAGAATATAAAGACTCACCACTAATAAAAGATATACATACAGCATACGCATTATAAAACGAATTAGTGGAAAGCAATTAATTTAGATTAGAATATCTAAATAAAGAAGAAAAATCCACATTAACAAAAATTTTGTCTGAATTTAGCGACATTCAGTTTAAAGAGAGTGACAATTTGACTTTCACAAATACTGTAAAATACGTTATCAATACAAAAAATGAGCACCCTTGTTATAGGAAACCTTATATCCACAAAGCTATGATAAGGAAGTTAAAAAGCAAATGAAAGAAATGATGCAACAAGGTATTATAGGACCATCTAATTCACCTTATTGTTCTCCTTTTTGGGTAGTACCAAAAAAGAAGATGCATCAGGAGAGAAAAAATATAGAATAGTCGTAGACTATCGCAGCTTTAACGAAAAAACATTTAGAAATAATTTTCCCATACCTGTAAATGCTGAAATATTAGACAAGTCAGAAAAATGTCAATATTTCACAACAATCGATTTAGCTAAAGGATTTCATCAAATTCAGATGGACGAAAAATCAATAGCAAAAACAGCATTCTCAACCGAAGCAGGACATTTCGAATAAACAAGTTCAACGTTGTATGAACAATCTTTTATGAGACTTAATTTGCAAAAATGGTATAGTTTACGCGGAAGACATAATAGTGTATTCCACTTCATTGGAAGAACACATATTAGCATTAAATAAAGTTTTTAGAAAACTCAGAGAAGCACATCTAAAAATACAACTAGATAAGTGCGAATTCATGAAAAAAAAGCAAAATTTCTAGGACATATAATAAGAAGGAATAAAACCTAACCCAATCAAAATAAAAGCCGTTAAAGAATTTATAATTCCTAAGACTCCAAAAGAAATCAAAAGATTCCAATGATTATGTGGATTTTACAGGAAATTCATACCAAATTTCGCAAAAGTTGTGAAACCAATGACAATAAAGCTAAAGAAAGGACCAAAAGTCAGCGAAAAAGAAATAACAAACATAGAAGCCTTTGAGAAATTAAAGTTACTCATAATATCAGACCCAAGATCACAAACCAATATGTTATGCTAGAAGAACTTTAAACAAGCATGAGATAAAACACTCAGCGATAGAAAAAGTATTATTGGCAATAATATGGGCAACGAAAAATTTCAGATCATATTTATTTGGTAGAAATTTTGAAATACTTATTCACCACAAACCTCTTATGTGGCTAAATAACATAAAAGAGCCAAACATGAAGTTTCAAAGGTGGAAGATAAGACTAAACGAATTCAATTATGAAATCAAATACATATCAGGCAAAGAAAACTACGCAGCTGATGCACTTTCAAGAATTAAAACAGAAGAAAATGACGTAAAGATAGCATAGCAGCGACAATACATAGCGCAAACGAAGATAATCAAAACTGTATTCAAACCACAGAAAGACCATGGAATAATTATAATCATCAAATAGAAGTTATAACGAAAAATAGAAGTTGTAAAAGAAAATTACCTATTTTCACAAAACTAAGATTATAATAAATTACATACAAATGACAACGAAAAAAGCAAAAGGGATAATAAAAGAATATCTTTGTGCAAGAAACAGAGTTATATACTTTCCACATGAAGGTGACTACGCAATATATATAAATAATTCAAAGAGATTGCCGATAAAAACTATGACAACCACAAAAAAATGAAAAGATATCCGAACTTATCCGAAACTTTTACATCCACGAATAGAAAAAACTATAATAAAATGTTTAAAGAAAAATATTATTTATATAATTAACGAATGCGAAATCTGTAATAAATCAAAAGTGGAACACAGGGACACAAAATTTAGTTATGAAATAACACCTTATGTTTTCAACCCTAGAGAAAAATGCGTTATAGATTTTTATATGATCAATAATAAGCAATTTTTATCATGCATAGATGAATACTCAAAATACGCTACATTAGAAATAAATGGTAAAGATTGGTTAGAAGCAAAAAGAGCATTGTTAAAAATATTCAACGAAATGGGAAAACCGTTAGAAATAAAAGCACACAAAGACTCAGCATTCATGAATGCAGCATTAAACATTTGGTTAGATTCAGAAAACGTTAAAATTAAAATCACAACAAGTAAGAACGACATATCAGATGTAGAGCGGTTTTACAAAACAATCAACGAAAAATTAAGAATAATTAGTTCAGACACAAACGAAGAAAATAAGTTAACAAAATTCGAAATAATACTTTATACTTATAACCATAAAACGATACATAGCACTACAATACCGGGATCATACAATACCCAATTGAATAAAATTAAAAAGATCAACAAGCTAAACGAAAAAAGAAAAACTTACGAAATAGATACAAACTATAGAGAAATGCCACTTATCAAATCAAAAACAACAAATCTATTCAGGAAAGCAGGCATAATAAAACTTAGATAGCAAACATTTCGAAGAAACGAATAGAGGAAGAAATATCATATCATCATCATATAGAAATAAACCAAGTAAAAGCACAAAACGGGTACGTTTTATTTAAAACAGGCTTATTAAGCATACCTTCAGATTTCGAATACCATTGCCTAACAGTAAACCTAACAAAAACTGAAAATACTGAAAAAGATTTAATAACACAGACACATGATTTTAGTACTCTACCCCAAATAGAATATCTAGTAGAAAAACTTCAAAGAGAAATGAACGGAATAAAAATAATCAAAAGACAGAAACGAGGAATCCTAAATTTAGTAGGAAAAGGTTACAAATATTTATTTGGTACATTAACTGAAGATGACAACTTACTGAAAAATATACGATTTAGAGGCTAATAGCACACAGGTAAACGAACTAAATAAAGTCATAGATGCAGTCAATCATGGGATAGAAATAATGGACGGCATGACAGAAATGTCACACATGTCACTGTTTAACTTACAACAATTCACTGAACACATCGAAATATCGAGATGGGGATGCAACTGGGGATTGGGAATTTTTAACCCAAAATGATGATCATTTATTTAATGTCGATGCAGAAAAATTGTTAAATATTAAAACATCAACTTGGATCCAACCCAAGACAAATGAAATTATAATTATATCACATTTAACGAAAACTCTGTCACAAGAAACTTTATATTCAATAATACCATATCCAGACGAAGAAAATAATATTTTAACCGAAACTATTAGAGATAAATATTATTTACACAAGAATAAAACTTATTCAGCAACAGAAAACAAACTAATAACAAACAAATGTATAAACGGTATCTTGAAACAAACGAAAGTTTAATGTAAATACACAAAAACAAGAAAAAACTATGAAATAAATTTCATAGAACCGAACGTAATATTAACTTGGAACTTACCTAAAGTCACACCTAATCAAAACTGTATACCACAAAAGATTGAAATTTTAGGAAACATCATTATCAAAGCAACCAATTGTTCTGTCCAATTAGAAGATATCCAGATATCCAATGTAATATCAGATTTTACACAAACCGTTTATATCATTAATAATATAACTAAAACAGAGCCGTTAACATTCTTACAAATTAGAGAACTCATAAGAGAACATACAAGAACAAACAAGAATTTATTAATCATAAGCTTAACGTCAATAACAATAGTGTCAATAGTATTAATAAGCTATTCTTTGTTCAAATACAAAAATTTACCAAAACAAATGATAACAAAACATAAGAATAGTGCAGCAACGATACCACCCGTCTAAAATCAACCGTGGAAAGCTCCAACGACTTAACGATGTACCCTACACTGAAAGCTTGAGGACAAGCCAATTTCCAAAGGACGGTGAAGATCACGCAGATCCTTCATGTCCACACTCACACCACACTTACGCTTATCATACAGCATGCCAACACCGCAAACGCACTTTCGATTAATATAATCATAGCAGGCAAGATAAGATATGCGACTACCAAAAGAGACCTCTACATAGATAGCAGGTCAAACGCACTTTCTATTAATAGAATTATTGCAGGTAAGATAAGATAAGCATAAACAAAGAATGCACCTAGCAAAAGAGACCCTTGAGACCCATGAGATAAGAAGCAAGTGCGAGGTTTCCTTATAGATTAAACCACCAGCATAAGTAGAGTTACATTTTGTACACAAATCGACGTGTTTTTGAATAAAGAATGGTATTTTTTTTTACTAATCAAAACCGTTGTCAGATTTTTAATTATTTTTATTATTATATTATTATTATATTAATTAAAATGATTTATTTTTTTTTATTTTTACTTAATTTTACTTACATTTTTTTTTTTTTAGTTTTATTAATTAATTTATTTATTTCTTGTTAATCTATTTTTTTCTTACTACTATGAATTAATTCCATGATACCCCCAGGCAAATGTACTTATTCGATCTTCTTTTATTTTTATTTTTGCATATCATCTCTAGAACTTAAAGTTGTTTTTCTTATTTTATGCGTTTACATATTATGGATCTTTGATCTAAACATCAACATGCTATCACTAAATGTGTCCTTTTCAAACAGATATTGCTTATAGCTATTTATAGTTAACTCCTTTATAGTTAACTCCTTCCCACAATGAATACATTTTGGCTCGAAGCTCCAACATTCTTTTTTCGTAATTTTCATCTTTCATCGTTCTTATTGCACCTTCTGATCCCATATTTTTTCATATCTCTTCCGGATAGTCAGATGTTTAAAATCGCATATCTACATCTTCCGAAATAACTTTAAAGAAATCTTTAGTCTCAATGAATCGATGATGAATTCGGTCAAACTTTCTCTTGAAACTTTGGCTTCGTGTAATCATAATGAAAATCATACATTTGCCATTTTAAAAATTCCAGAACTGTAAAACCTAAGTCCGTGGGCTTATCGTACACATTATGGAGACGATTCGATGTGACCAGTTTAATATCTTTACGTTTTTCAACGTATTCCGTGGTTTTTCCATAGACCGCATTATTAAGCAATTTGAAAAAGTCTTTTTCAAAATTATTTTTTGACAACGTTCTGTAATATGTATTTAAGTCTATGTACTTCTTAAGCCAGGAAGACTATTTAAACTCCAATAATTCGTATATTTTTTTGTCAATATTAAAACATTTCTTTGGCATTGTTGATGTTTTCTATAATGAATAGAATATAACAGCCACAAATTTTTTAACTTTAGCCTCCGGAGTAAGCTTCTGGTTGGATGAACAAAATGGTAGATCATTATGGTAATAGTGAAAAGAGTCTGGAGACAAGAGATCTACCTCTAGACTGTACCCAGACTGAATTCTCTTTGATTGATGTAATATCAAATGCATTTAATTGTATATCATTCATCCACCTAAATCCAGAATTTGGCAGATGCTGAGACATTGCCCAGTCATATAAATTATTAGCATCTATATACAATACTAATTCTGAACGAATACCATTTTAAACAAATCTATACATATTAATATCGGATGATATCTAACCTGCTCTCTGAGTCTATATGCTCATAAGGAAGAAAGAAGAAAATTCATAATTTAATGGGAAAAATGCTTTAACGTTATTAAAACTGGATATTTTTAGGCTGCTACTAAGTGCATCTAGACTTGTTGCCATGAAGCCGAATGTATCTAAGAATACAATCTCAAGGTTTTTGTCGTGGGATGCAATATGAATATATTTTGATAGAGAAATGCACAACTCCTTATTAAGGGTGAGTACTTTTATTTCACATTCAACTTTATTTAATTCTCTAACGAACAAATGGGAATCATATTTTGAAAAGTTATAGAAAAATACAGGAACAAAAGGTGCCATTTGAAAATTAATACTGCAGGCATTATCGTATGTGCTGCACCCCTTTACAATTCAGTTAAATGACAATGATCCCTAACTCGATCATTACCTATAGTCTTTTTGCAGATGTGACAATTGTCTGCAGTTCTAAAACTATTCTCATCATCTGTATTCATATTTACAGGTTTTATGGTATTTAAATAGCAGGTAATTTTATACCTACATCTTCTCCAGTCTGTAAAACAAGCTTATCTAACGCTGAAATAAAAGCGGACTTTATATAGTATGAATAGGCAATTGGGATATGTATATATATATTTGAGAAGTTACTACAACATTCTCACTTAGTTGTGAATTGAGTCCGCATATATTACAAAGGGTACGTCTAAACTACGATTAAAATTCTTAAAATAAAGGCTTGCCTTGTCATCCGATGGGATGCATCCTCTCATTTTGTGAATAATTGAGACACGTCTTGAGGAAGTATAATTGCGTCTTGTGTGACGTAAGTTGTCGTCTTACAAGTCTGGAAGTATATTAAAACAAATATATATGTTTTAATAAATATTATTTTTAATAAAGAGTATTTATTTAAATTGCCTTGACAAGTTTTTTATCTACACGAAATGTCCTCGCTCCTCAGTCTTCAGCAACCCTTGGCTTATGTGGTTTTTCTTTTCCACCTCCGTCACATAGAATGGACTGTTGACTAGACATGATTTCTCATCGAAACCAAAAACATTGTGCTAATGTTTGGGTTTTGAGCTCCAAAAACTTTTATTTCGTCTAACGGCAGTGGGAAGTCCAAATTTGTAAAGTTGTTAATTCATTCTCAATCGCATCAACTTTATAAATACTTAAAACAATATGCATCCGAATTTTTAACAATAATAATTGCTTTCTTGTTTCTCAACACTTTTGGTGCTTCAATAAAGCTTGAAACTTTAAGTGGAGTACAGTTTTTAATGTTTATCTCCAGCCTTAAGATTTATCTCCAGCCTTCTCTTGGAATTCATCCATTTTCACACAAACTATTCACACAAAAATTTGATGATCTTTCCAAGATCACTCGATGCTGTTATGACACTCATATTAGACTGATGAGATTTAATTGTCAATGGCTGTTCATCATCATTGAATTTGATATAGTCTGCAAAGAGTTCATTTTGCAGGCTGAGTGAGTTAGCAATACATTTTGAACTAGTGGAAGCATTTCTTGAGCTGCTTCACACAGAAACTCTGTTGGTTCGATTAAATTTGTATGTTTATGTTTATTCTCAAATGAGAATGTCGAAATCTGATTTTTAAATCCGCTCGAAATAACTTTTACCTGATTATTTACAGGAGTAGATATGAGCATCTTGTGGGAATTAGAACGAAGACGCGCGCTCTACTTTGAGGACGCAATTTGTGTATGTTGTTGTTAGTGGTGATGGAATTGATGTTGTTGGTGGTGGTGATGAAGTTGTTATTGATGCTGATAGAGTTGGTGATGATGTTGCTGATGATGGAGTTTGTAGGATTGATGGGCATGCTTGTGTTAGCCACATAAATTAGATGATCAAAATAATTTGGGTGGATATGTCTTTGAAGGCGACATAAATCCCTCGACGGTGTTCACGGACTTGTTCTTATTGTTGAACAACTCGATCCATTAAATGTCATACAAAGACTGAAAAGCATTATTTTGGTCGGCAGATATATCGATAGGTTAGGGATATCGAAGAGAGGACAATAACAAGAAAGGGAGAAAAGAAAAGGAAGGAAAAACAAGTAAGAAAAAAAAGAAGAGAAGGAGAGAAAAATATTAGGGCCGCATGCGCATGAGAAAGGATTTATTCAAAAAGAGAAAAAAATTAAATAAATTAATTTTAAATAAATTGTGAATTATATTTATCTAAAAAGTAACTATAAAATAAATACAAAACACCAAAAAAATAAAAAATTAAGCAAGCAAACCGGCAGCAGCAACTGGCGGAATTATCCATCGCCGCCACCAAGGAGGAAATCACCGGGGACAACTGGAACCAGGACCAGAAAGTGGAGTCCCGGAAAGGCTGAGACAACTCGGATCACAACAACACCAGTGAGTTTATTCCTGCCTACTTAGTTGCGGCGAATCGGGCCAAAGAAAAAGCTGATCGGCCCGAACCATAAGGGTATCAGTGATGAGCAAGGCCTACAACAGTGATGCTCATTTTGTCCATCAGTGATGCGCACTTTTGCAGCCGATAATAAGAAAGAAAATAATTAATGTTTTGTAAACCGTAAATTGAGTAGATAATTATAACTGAACTACATACAAAAGAGAAGGAATCAATATGTCACATGTATCGATCAGTATAAAACGACCTAAGATGGTTTGGTAAATTAATGTGATCGGGTGAGACAAACAAACAAACAAGCGAGAATTAAATAATTGCGAAAGGGAATCTCCCCAAGGAATTTCGAGGGCGAATCATTTGGAAGGGAGGGACACACAGGCTGTACGACATCCGAACAGTCAACTCAGTAGCGAGCGGACTAGTTTGATGGAATATTTGTTTTTGTTATTTTTATAAAAGAATAGAAATTTTTCTTAACTTGCCGCTGAAAGTATCGCGGTCGAAACACCCCTGAGCCAATTGCTAGCCGGCTAAACGATATATTGGTGCTTTCGATAGGCAAGGCATAACAGCATCATTTTATATTGATATAATGTTCTGTTTGGAATTGTAAATGCAATGTGTTGACGTGATTGCTCGTCTAAAGCAATTTGCCATGAGCGTGTTTCATATCCAAGCCGGTGATAAATCGAGCAGTTGGTAAACGTCTTATAATAACATCGATGTGCGGCAAGGGATAATCATTATGTTTAGTCATCTTATTAATTTCTCTCACAGCAACGATTAATATTTAAGTATCGCTCTATCGATTAATATCGAAGCTCTGGTCACACATGAATTGTTTTCTTTTTCTGCATAGTATTCTCCTATTGATAAGTTGCTCTTAATTCTTCAATTGTCAATCCCTCTTCTTCTTCAACAAGTGAAGACGTACTCGCGCATAATAAAGATAATCCATAATTAGAAACAGCGTTTGACTCTTAATTTTGCCACTTTATTTTACAAGAGATTATGGGCACAGAGCCAAAAAGAGTAGTGTTTGTTATTTTGAATTGCTGTGTGCTATAATAATAATATAATAAACATGAGTTGACAAGGATTATATGCCTTCGATAAGTCGGATGGCGAAAACTATGCGGTGTGCATGAATAGTGTGATGGCGCATAATGACTTATGGCCAATTGTTAGAGGAAATATTGTGAAATCGGAAAGTGCAACTTCGGCTGAAAAAGCTGAGTTTGATAAGCGTGGCGAAAAAGCATTAGCCAAGCTGCTCGAATAGCAAAAGCGTATCGGCTTTATTGTCAAGAAACCGAAAAGGTGATTGAAAGAAGAGATTTTATGTTGTTGGAAAAAGAATTTGTAGAATATGTGAGGGACAGCAGAGATAAAAGAGACATAGCGTTATTTGACGAATGTCAAATCAGCAGGCTCCAACAGCCAGTGTAGAATGCGGCAGAAGCAGGTATTGAGACAGACAATCAAATTAATGAAAGTTACGAGACCGAAGACTGTGCGCAAAGAAATAATTCTGGAGTCACCAGAATTATGTAAAGTTCGAGGACCCGGTCGTCCACGAATGTGAAGGACTGGTAAGCCGGGCCGTCTCAGGAAGGTATTTCCAGCAAGTGTAGGTGATGCTATGAGTAGAAAACGGTCAGAGTCAATAAAGAAGGAAATTCAAGCACTTGAAGCAAATAATACCTGTGAACTTGAAGATTCACCATAGTGCAAGAGAGCCATAGCCTGTAAATGGGAAAAAGTTACATGGCTACGTCGACCCGGATTGGGCAAATGATACTGCATACCGCAAATCATATAGTGGATTCGTCTTCATTGGAGCGGAAGGCGCGATTTCGTGGGAGTCTAGAAGCAAAATCTGGAATCTTTAAGCAGCACTGAAGCCAAGTACAACTGCGGCGAGAGAGGCGATTTATCTCAAAATTGTTAATGAAATTAATTGTTATTAATATTGGTATGCAGTTAAGTATGTAATCATTGAGAAAGAGTGTTGAAATGTTTTTGAATATCACAGCAACGATTAATTCATAAGTGTAGATATATCGATTAATATCGAAGCTCTGGTCACACATGAATTGTTTTCTTTTTCTGCATTGTATTCTCCTAAGTTGAGTTGCTCTTAATTCTTCAACAAGTAAAGATGCACTCGCGCATAATGAGGACAATCCCTAATTAAAAACTGAGTTTGACTCTTCATTTTGCCAGGTTATTTTACAACACTCTCCAATCGAGATCCGGTGTGTATTCTTCTCCTTTCTTGACTAATACAGAATTATTACATGGACCTGTCGACTCTTCTATGACATCAAGAGAGGGCATATTGGCCACTTCGGTGAACATTATTTTCTGAATTGCTGGTGATATCGGCCAATTTCGTTGTTTTACCTTAGCGGATCCAACGTTTATTAAATGAGTTGTTAAACAAGTTCGATTGAATCCCTTAGTACTAACCGATGGAATCATACTTATTACTTAGTGAAGGAAATTTCTGGACTTCGGTGGTATTGGGAGATCCAACATCTAATTCAGATATTTCTGCACAAAGGGTGTTCTTATTTAAAAGTCAGAATTTCTGTCAGAAGTCTATACTTAGATAAACATCTTGTTTAAGTTCAGTTATGATTAATAATTCAAGGTCACCCACTCAATCTTGATAGTTTATATTCGCTTTTACGATCTAGATAGCAAGTAGAAGCTTTTATTGAATTTGTTAAATTTGTAGCTCTTAAGGATGTGTCTGCTTGTTGTTGAATGACACATCACTTAGTCGGTTCCCTGATCTATTACTGATGTTCAGGTGAAGTAATTCATGATGAATACAGATTAAAGCGTAGAATCAACAGTTAACAAAAAACCTCCAAAGTGATAAAGTAAGTAGTAGGTAGTCCTTAAAGAGGATACCATTCCGACCAATGAATTCTACAGTCATATCTTGGTTCCGATGGCATTGTTCGTGTGGTTGATTTTCTTTCAAAGTGCGGAGTCATCAAGAAACCAGTCGCCAAATTGATCATCGTTCCTGTTAACGATAATTTTGCAGAATCCAAATAATTCTCGTCATTCATCCTTATTTATTGCATTTACCTGCACTGCTTTTTCCATTCATCGAAATCATTTTATTTTTCCAACTCGTTCCGTCGCCGAGTTTGCAAAGGTGTTCAAGCACTGCGTAAGTGCTAACAATTCCTTCGCCTGACTTTCGAGAAGAGGTTGAGAGCAATCATTATTCAACTTTTAGTGGTCTTAAGGCGTCAATTGTTGAGCGTTTTAAGAGAATGCTTAAGAAGATGATGTGAAGAGAGTTTGGTCATAATGGAACATATTGTTAGATTAAAATTTATAAACAATTGACAAATGAGTACAATCGAATTCATCATAGAACAATTCAAATGAGACCTGTTGATGTAAATTCGTAAAATGAGAACAATTTATGGAATACTTCATACAGTTATATAAAAATCTTCATTGGGAGTAGATTTCATGTTGGAGATTATGTGCGTATTAGCAAGCATAAACATATATTTGAAAAGAAGATACACCGAACTGGACAATTTCCATCCATTTTCACACAAACTATTGATGAATGATCTTTGATGATCTCTCCAAGATCACTCGATGCTGTTATGACACTCATATTAGACTGATGAGATTTAATTGTCAATGGCTGTTCATCATCATTGAATTTGATATAGTCTGCAAAGAGTTCATTTTGCAGGCTGAGTGAGTTAGCAATACATTTTGAACTAGTGGAAGCATTTCTTGAGCTGCTTCACACAGAAACTCTGTTGGTTCGATTAAATTTGTATGTTTATTCTCAAATGAGAATGTCGAAATCTGATTTTTAAATCCGCTCGAAATAACTTTTACCTGATTATTTACAGGAGTAGATATGATCATCTTGTGGGAATTAGAACGAAGACGCGCGCTCTACTTTGAGGACGCAATTTGTGTATGTTGTTGTTAGTGCTGATGGAATTGATGTTGTTGGTGGTGGTGATGAAGTTGATGATGGAGCTGGTGTTGGTGATAGTAGTGGCGATGGAGTTGTTATTGATGCTGATGGAGTTTGTAGGATTGATGGGCATGATTGTGTTAGCCACATAAATTAGATGATCAAAATAATTTGGGTGGATATGTCTTTGAAGGCGACATAAATCCCTCGACGGTGTTCACGGACTTGTTCTTATTGTTGAACAACTCGATCCATTAAATGTCATACAAAGACTGAAAAGCATTATTTTGGTCGGCAGATATATCGATAGGTTAGGGATATCGAAGAGAGGACAATAACAAGAAAGGGAGAAAAGAAAAGGAAGGAAAAACAAGTAAGAAAAAAAAGAAGAGAAGGAGAGAAAAATATTAGGGCCGCATGCGCATGAGAAAGGATTTATTCAAAAAGAGAAAAAAATTAAATAAATTAATTTTAAATAAATTGTGAATTATATTTATCTAAAAAGTAACTATAAAATAAATACAAAACACCAAAAAAATAAAAAATTAAGCAAGCAAACCGGCAGCAGCAACTGGCGGAATTATCCATCGCCGCCACCAAGGAGGAAATCACCGGGGACAACTGGAACCAGGACCAGAAAGTGGAGTCCCGGAAAGGCTGAGACAACTCGGATCACAACAACACCAGTGAGTTTATTCCTGCCTACTTAGTTGCGGCGAATCGGGCCAAAGAAAAAGCTGATCGGCCCGAACCATAAGGGTATCAGTGATGAGCAAGGCCTACAACAGTGATGCTCATTTTGTCCATCAGTGATGCGCACTTTTGCAGCCGATAATAAGAAAGAAAATAATTAATGTTTTGTAAACCGTAAATTGAGTAGATAATTATAACTGAACTACATACAAAAGAGAAGGAATCAATATGTCACATGTATCGATCAGTATAAAACGACCTAAGATGGTTTGGTAAATTAATGTGATCGGGTGAGACAAACAAACAAACAAGCGAGAATTAAATAATTGCGAAAGGGAATCTCCCCAAGGAATTTCGAGGGCGAATCATTTGGAAGGGAGGGACACACAGGCTGTACGACATCCGAACAGTCAACTCAGTAGCGAGCGGACTAGTTTGATGGAATATTTGTTTTTGTTATTTTTATAAAAGAATAGAAATTTTTCTTAACTTGCCGCTGAAAGTATCGCGGTCGAAACACCCCTGAGCCAATTGCTAGCCGGCTAAACGATATATTGGTGCTTTCGATAGGCAAGGCATAACAGCATCATTTTATATTGATATAATGTTCTGTTTGGAATTGTAAATGCAATGTGTTGACGTGATTGCTCGTCTAAAGCAATTTGCCATGAGCGTGTTTCATATCCAAGCCGGTGATAAATCGAGCAGTTGGTAAACGTCTTATAATAACATCGATGTGCGGCAAGGGATAATCATTATGTTTAGTCATCTTATTAATTTCTCTCACAGCAACGATTAATATTTAAGTATCGCTCTATCGATTAATATCGAAGCTCTGGTCACACATGAATTGTTTTCTTTTTCTGCATAGTATTCTCCTATTGATAAGTTGCTCTTAATTCTTCAATTGTCAATCCCTCTTCTTCTTCAACAAGTGAAGACGTACTCGCGCATAATAAAGATAATCCATAATTAGAAACAGCGTTTGACTCTTAATTTTGCCACTTTATTTTACAAGAGATTATGGGCACAGAGCCAAAAAGAGTAGTGTTTGTTATTTTGAATTGCTGTGTGCTATAATAATAATATAATAAACATGAGTTGACAAGGATTATATGCCTTCGATAAGTCGGATGGCGAAAACTATGCGGTGTGCATGAATAGTGTGATGGCGCATAATGACTTATGGCCAATTGTTAGAGAAAATTTTGAGAAATCGGAAAGTGCAACTTCGGCTGAAAAAGCTGAGTTTGATAAGCGTGGCGAAAAAGCATTAGCCAAGCTGCTCGAATAGCAAAAGCGTATCGGCTTTATTGTCAAGAAACCGAAAAGGTGATTGAAAGAAGAGATTTTATGTTGTTGGAAAAAGAATTTGTAGAATATGTGAGGGACAGCAGAGATAAAAGAGACATAGCGTTATTTGACGAATGTGTGCTACCAAATCAGCAGGCTCAAACAGCCAGTGTAGAATGCGGCAGAAGCAGGTATTGAGACAGACAATCAAATTAATGAAAGTTACGAGACCGAAGACTGTGCGCAAAGAAATAATTCTGGAGTCACCAGAATTATGTAAAGTTCGAGGACCCGGTCGTCCACGAATGTGAAGGACTGGTAAGCCGGGCCGTCTCAGGAAGGTATTTCCAGCAAGTGTAGGTGATGCTATGAGTAGAAAACGGTCAGAGTCAATAAAGAAGGAAATTCAAGCACTTGAAGCAAATAATACCTGTGAACTTGAAGATTCACCATAGTGCAAGAGAGCCATAGCCTGTAAATGGGAAAAAGTTACATGGCTACGTCGACCCGGATTGGGCAAATGATACTGCATACCGCAAATCATATAGTGGATTCGTCTTCATTGGAGCGGAAGGCGCGATTTCGTGGGAGTCTAGAAGCAAAATCTGGAATCTTTAAGCAGCACTGAAGCCAAGTACAACTGCGGCGAGAGAGGCGATTTATCTCAAAATTGTTAATGAAATTAATTGTTATTAATATTGGTATGCAGTTAAGTATGTAATCATTGAGAAAGAGTGTTGAAATGTTTTTGAATATCACAGCAACGATTAATTCATAAGTGTAGATATATCGATTAATATCGAAGCTCTGGTCACACATGAATTGTTTTCTTTTTCTGCATTGTATTCTCCTAAGTTGAGTTGCTCTTAATTCTTCAACAAGTAAAGATGCACTCGCGCATAATGAGGACAATCCCTAATTAAAAACTGAGTTTGACTCTTCATTTTGCCAGGTTATTTTACAACACTCTCCAATCTTCTCCTTTCCTGACTAATACAGAATTATTACATGGACCTGTCGACTCTTCTATGACATCAAGAGAGGGCATATTGGCCACTTCGGTGAACATTATTTTCTGAATTGCTGGTGATATCGGCCAATTTCGTTGTTTTACCTTAGCGGATCCAACGTTTATTAAATGAGTTGTTAAACAAGTTCGATTGAATCCCTTAGTACTAACCGATGGAATCATACTTATTACTTAGTGAAGGAAATTTCTGGACTTCGGTGGTATTGGGAGATCCAACATCTAATTCAGATATTTCTGCACAAAGGGTGTTCTTATTTAAAAGTCAGAATTTCTGTCAGAAGTCTATACTTAGATAAACATCTTGTTTAAGTTCAGTTATGATTAATAATTCAAGGTCACCCACTCAATCTTGATAGTTTATATTCGCTTTTACGATCTAGATAGCAAGTAGAAGCTTTTATTGAATTTGTTAAATTTGTAGCTCTTAAGGATGTGTCTGCTTGTTGTTGAATGACACATCACTTAGTCGGTTCCCTGATCTATTACTGATGTTCAGGTGAAGTAATTCATGATGAATACAGATTAAAGCGTAGAATCAACAGTTAACAAAAAACCTCCAAAGTGATAAAGTAAGTAGTAGGTAGTCCTTAAAGAGGATACCATTCCGACCAATGAATTCTACAGTCATATCTTGGTTCCGATGGCATTGTTCGTGTGGTTGATTTTCTTTCAAAGTGCGGAGTCATCAAGAAACCAGTCGCCAAATTGATCATCGTTCCTGTTAACGATAATTTTGCAGAATCCAAATAATTCTCGTCATTCATCCTTATTTATTGCATTTACCTGCACTGCTTTTTCCATTCATCGAAATCATTTTATTTTTCCAACTCGTTCCGTCGCCGAGTTTGCAAAGGTGTTCAAGCACTGCGTAAGTGCTAACAATTCCTTCGCCTGACTTTCGAGAAGAGGTTGAGAGCAATCATTATTCAACTTTTAGTGGTCTTAAGGCGTCAATTGTTGAGCGTTTTAAGAGAATGCTTAAGAAGATGATGTGAAGAGAGTTTGGTCATAATGGAACATATTGTTAGATTAAAATTTATAAACAATTGACAAATGAGTACAATCGAATTCATCATAGAACAATTCAAATGAGACCTGTTGATGTAAATTCGTAAAATGAGAACAATTTATGGAATACTTCATACAGTTATATAAAAATCTTCATTGGGAGTAGATTTCATGTTGGAGATTATGTGCGTATTAGCAAGCATAAACATATATTTGAAAAGAAGATACACCGAACTGGACAATTTCCATCCATTTTCACACAAACTATTGATGAATGATCTTTGATGATCTCTCCAAGATCACTCGATGCTGTTATGACACTCATATTAGACTGATGAGATTTAATTGTCAATGGCTGTTCATCATCATTGAATTTGATATAGTCTGCAAAGAGTTCATTTTGCAGGCTGAGTGAGTTAGCAATACATTTTGAACTAGTGGAAGCATTTCTTGAGCTGCTTCACACAGAAACTCTGTTGGTTCGATTAAATTTGTATGTTTATTCTCAAATGAGAATGTCGAAATCTGATTTTTAAATCCGCTCGAAATAACTTTTACCTGATTATTTACAGGAGTAGATATGATCATCTTGTGGGAATTAGAACGAAGACGCGCGCTCTACTTTGAGGACGCAATTTGTGTATGTTGTTGTTAGTGCTGATGGAATTGATGTTGTTGGTGGTGGTGATGAAGTTGATGATGGAGCTGGTGTTGGTGATAGTAGTGGCGATGGAGTTGTTATTGATGCTGATGGAGTTTGTAGGATTGATGGGCATGATTGTGTTAGCCACATAAATTAGATGATCAAAATAATTTGGGTGGATATGTCTTTGAAGGCGACATAAATCCCTCGACGGTGTTCACGGACTTGTTCTTATTGTTGAACAACTCGATCCATTAAATGTCATACAAAGACTGAAAAGCATTATTTTGGTCGGCAGATATATCGATAGGTTAGGGATATCGAAGAGAGGACAATAACAAGAAAGGGAGAAAAGAAAAGGAAGGAAAAACAAGTAAGAAAAAAAAGAAGAGAAGGAGAGAAAAATATTAGGGCCGCATGCGCATGAGAAAGGATTTATTCAAAAAGAGAAAAAAATTAAATAAATTAATTTTAAATAAATTGTGAATTATATTTATCTAAAAAGTAACTATAAAATAAATACAAAACACCAAAAAAATAAAAAATTAAGCAAGCAAACCGGCAGCAGCAACTGGCGGAATTATCCATCGCCGCCACCAAGGAGGAAATCACCGGGGACAACTGGAACCAGGACCAGAAAGTGGAGTCCCGGAAAGGCTGAGACAACTCGGATCACAACAACACCAGTGAGTTTATTCCTGCCTACTTAGTTGCGGCGAATCGGGCCAAAGAAAAAGCTGATCGGCCCGAACCATAAGGGTATCAGTGATGAGCAAGGCCTACAACAGTGATGCTCATTTTGTCCATCAGTGATGCGCACTTTTGCAGCCGATAATAAGAAAGAAAATAATTAATGTTTTGTAAACCGTAAATTGAGTAGATAATTATAACTGAACTACATACAAAAGAGAAGGAATCAATATGTCACATGTATCGATCAGTATAAAACGACCTAAGATGGTTTGGTAAATTAATGTGATCGGGTGAGACAAACAAACAAACAAGCGAGAATTAAATAATTGCGAAAGGGAATCTCCCCAAGGAATTTCGAGGGCGAATCATTTGGAAGGGAGGGACACACAGGCTGTACGACATCCGAACAGTCAACTCAGTAGCGAGCGGACTAGTTTGATGGAATATTTGTTTTTGTTATTTTTATAAAAGAATAGAAATTTTTCTTAACTTGCCGCTGAAAGTATCGCGGTCGAAACACCCCTGAGCCAATTGCTAGCCGGCTAAACGATATATTGGTGCTTTCGATAGGCAAGGCATAACAGCATCATTTTATATTGATATAATGTTCTGTTTGGAATTGTAAATGCAATGTGTTGACGTGATTGCTCGTCTAAAGCAATTTGCCATGAGCGTGTTTCATATCCAAGCCGGTGATAAATCGAGCAGTTGGTAAACGTCTTATAATAACATCGATGTGCGGCAAGGGATAATCATTATGTTTAGTCATCTTATTAATTTCTCTCACAGCAACGATTAATTTTTAAGTATCGCTCTATCGATTAATATCGAAGCTCTGGTCACACATGAATTGTTTTCTTTTTCTGCATAGTATTCTCCTATTGATAAGTTGCTCTTAATTCTTCAATTGTCAATCCCTCTTCTTCTTCAACAAGTGAAGACGTACTCGCGCATAATAAAGATAATCCATAATTAGAAACAGCGTTTGACTCTTAATTTTGCCACTTTATTTTACAAGAGATTATGGGCACAGAGCCAAAAAGAGTAGTGTTTGTTATTTTGAATTGCTGTGTGCTATAATAATAATATAATAAACATGAGTTGACAAGGATTATATGCCTTCGATAAGTCGGATGGCGAAAACTATGCGGTGTGCATGAATAGTGTGATGGCGCATAATGACTTATGGCCAATTGTTAGAGGAAATATTGTGAAATCGGAAAGTGCAACTTCGGCTGAAAAAGCTGAGTTTGATAAGCGTGGCGAAAAAGCATTAGCCAAGCTGCTCGAATAGCAAAAGCGTATCGGCTTTATTGTCAAGAAACCGAAAAGGTGATTGAAAGAAGAGATTTTATGTTGTTGGAAAAAGAATTTGTAGAATATGTGAGGGACAGCAGAGATAAAAGAGACATAGCGTTATTTGACGAATGTGTGCTACCAAATCAGCAGGCTCAAACAGCCAGTGTAGAATGCGGCAGAAGCAGGTATTGAGACAGACAATCAAATTAATGAAAGTTACGAGACCGAAGACTGTGCGCAAAGAAATAATTCTGGAGTCACCAGAATTATGTAAAGTTCGAGGACCCGGTCGTCCACGAATGTGAAGGACTGGTAAGCCGGGCCGTCTCAGGAAGGTATTTCCAGCAAGTGTAGGTGATGCTATGAGTAGAAAACGGTCAGAGTCAATAAAGAAGGAAATTCAAGCACTTGAAGCAAATAATACCTGTGAACTTGAAGATTCACCATAGTGCAAGAGAGCCATAGCCTGTAAATGGGAAAAAGTTACATGGCTACGTCGACCCGGATTGGGCAAATGATACTGCATACCGCAAATCATATAGTGGATTCGTCTTCATTGGAGCGGAAGGCGCGATTTCGTGGGAGTCTAGAAGCAAAATCTGGAATCTTTAAGCAGCACTGAAGCCAAGTACAACTGCGGCGAGAGAGGCGATTTATCTCAAAATTGTTAATGAAATTAATTGTTATTAATATTGGTATGCAGTTAAGTATGTAATCATTGAGAAAGAGTGTTGAAATGTTTTTGAATATCACAGCAACGATTAATTCATAAGTGTAGATATATCGATTAATATCGAAGCTCTGGTCACACATGAATTGTTTTCTTTTTCTGCATTGTATTCTCCTAAGTTGAGTTGCTCTTAATTCTTCAACAAGTAAAGATGCACTCGCGCATAATGAGGACAATCCCTAATTAAAAACTGAGTTTGACTCTTCATTTTGCCAGGTTATTTTACAACACTCTCCAATCGAGATCCGGTGTGTATTCTTCTCCTTTCTTGACTAATACAGAATTATTACATGGACCTGTCGACTCTTCTATGACATCAAGAGAGGGCATATTGGCCACTTCGGTGAACATTATTTTCTGAATTGCTGGTGATATCGGCCAATTTCGTTGTTTTACCTTAGCGGATCCAACGTTTATTAAATGAGTTGTTAAACAAGTTCGATTGAATCCCTTAGTACTAACCGATGGAATCATACTTATTACTTAGTGAAGGAAATTTCTGGACTTCGGTGGTATTGGGAGATCCAACATCTAATTCAGATATTTCTGCACAAAGGGTGTTCTTATTTAAAAGTCAGAATTTCTGTCAGAAGTCTATACTTAGATAAACATCTTGTTTAAGTTCAGTTATGATTAATAATTCAAGGTCACCCACTCAATCTTGATAGTTTATATTCGCTTTTACGATCTAGATAGCAAGTAGAAGCTTTTATTGAATTTGTTAAATTTGTAGCTCTTAAGGATGTGTCTGCTTGTTGTTGAATGACACATCACTTAGTCGGTTCCCTGATCTATTACTGATGTTCAGGTGAAGTAATTCATGATGAATACAGATTAAAGCGTAGAATCAACAGTTAACAAAAAACCTCCAAAGTGATAAAGTAAGTAGTAGGTAGTCCTTAAAGAGGATACCATTCCGACCAATGAATTCTACAGTCATATCTTGGTTCCGATGGCATTGTTCGTGTGGTTGATTTTCTTTCAAAGTGCGGAGTCATCAAGAAACCAGTCGCCAAATTGATCATCGTTCCTGTTAACGATAATTTTGCAGAATCCAAATAATTCTCGTCATTCATCCTTATTTATTGCATTTACCTGCACTGCTTTTTCCATTCATCGAAATCATTTTATTTTTCCAACTCGTTCCGTCGCCGAGTTTGCAAAGGTGTTCAAGCACTGCGTAAGTGCTAACAATTCCTTCGCCTGACTTTCGAGAAGAGGTTGAGAGCAATCATTATTCAACTTTTAGTGGTCTTAAGGCGTCAATTGTTGAGCGTTTTAAGAGAATGCTTAAGAAGATGATGTGAAGAGAGTTTGGTCATAATGGAACATATTGTTAGATTAAAATTTATAAACAATTGACAAATGAGTACAATCGAATTCATCATAGAACAATTCAAATGAGACCTGTTGATGTAAATTCGTAAAATGAGAACAATTTATGGAATACTTCATACAGTTATATAAAAATCTTCATTGGGAGTAGATTTCATGTTGGAGATTATGTGCGTATTAGCAAGCATAAACATATATTTGAAAAGAAGATACACCGAACTGGACAATTTCCATCCATTTTCACACAAACTATTGATGAATGATCTTTGATGATCTCTCCAAGATCACTCGATGCTGTTATGACACTCATATTAGACTGATGAGATTTAATTGTCAATGGCTGTTCATCATCATTGAATTTGATATAGTCTGCAAAGAGTTCATTTTGCAGGCTGAGTGAGTTAGCAATACATTTTGAACTAGTGGAAGCATTTCTTGAGCTGCTTCACACAGAAACTCTGTTGGTTCGATTAAATTTGTATGTTTATTCTCAAATGAGAATGTCGAAATCTGATTTTTAAATCCGCTCGAAATAACTTTTACCTGATTATTTACAGGAGTAGATATGATCATCTTGTGGGAATTAGAACGAAGACGCGCGCTCTACTTTGAGGACGCAATTTGTGTATGTTGTTGTTAGTGCTGATGGAATTGATGTTGTTGGTGGTGGTGATGAAGTTGATGATGGAGCTGGTGTTGGTGATAGTAGTGGCGATGGAGTTGTTATTGATGCTGATGGAGTTTGTAGGATTGATGGGCATGATTGTGCTAGCCACATAAATTAGATGATCAAAATAATTTGGGTGGATATGTCTTTGAAGGCGACATAAATCCCTCGACGGTGTTCACGGACTTGTTCTTATTGTTGAACAACTCGATCCATTAAATGTCATACAAAGACTGAAAAGCATTATTTTGGTCGGCAGATATATCGATAGGTTAGGGATATCGAAGAGAGGACAATAACAAGAAAGGGAGAAAAGAAAAGGAAGGAAAAACAAGTAAGAAAAAAAAGAAGAGAAGGAGAGAAAAATATTAGGGCCGCATGCGCATGAGAAAGGATTTATTCAAAAAGAGAAAAAAATTAAATAAATTAATTTTAAATAAATTGTGAATTATATTTATCTAAAAAGTAACTATAAAATAAATACAAAACACCAAAAAAATAAAAAATTAAGCAAGCAAACCGGCAGCAGCAACTGGCGGAATTATCCATCGCCGCCACCAAGGAGGAAATCACCGGGGACAACTGGAACCAGGACCAGAAAGTGGAGTCCCGGAAAGGCTGAGACAACTCGGATCACAACAACACCAGTGAGTTTATTCCTGCCTACTTAGTTGCGGCGAATCGGGCCAAAGAAAAAGCTGATCGGCCCGAACCATAAGGGTATCAGTGATGAGCAAGGCCTACAACAGTGATGCTCATTTTGTCCATCAGTGATGCGCACTTTTGCGGCCGATAATAAGAAAGAAAATAATTAATGTTTTGTAAACCGTAAATTGAGTAGATAATTATAACTGAACTACATACAAAAGAGAAGGAATCAATATGTCACATGTATCGATCAGTATAAAACGACCTAAGATGGTTTGGTAAATTAATGTGATCGGGTGAGACAAACAAACAAACAAGCGAGAATTAAATAATTGCGAAAGGGAATCTCCCCAAGGAATTTCGAGGGCGAATCATTTGGAAGGGAGGGACACACAGGCTGTACGACATCCGAACAGTCAACTCAGTAGCGAGCGGACTAGTTTGATGGAATATTTGTTTTTGTTATTTTTATAAAAGAATAGAAATTTTTCTTAACTTGCCGCTGAAAGTATCGCGGTCGAAACACCCCTGAGCCAATTGCTAGCCGGCTAAACGATATATTGGTGCTTTCGATAGGCAAGGCATAACAGCATCATTTTATATTGATATAATGTTCTGTTTGGAATTGTAAATGCAATGTGTTGACGTGATTGCTCGTCTAAAGCAATTTGCCATGAGCGTGTTTCATATCCAAGCCGGTGATAAATCGAGCAGTTGGTAAACGTCTTATAATAACATCGATGTGCGGCAAGGGATAATCATTATGTTTAGTCATCTTATTAATTTCTCTCACAGCAACGATTAATATTTAAGTATCGCTCTATCGATTAATATCGAAGCTCTGGTCACACATGAATTGTTTTCTTTTTCTGCATAGTATTCTCCTATTGATAAGTTGCTCTTAATTCTTCAATTGTCAATCCCTCTTCTTCTTCAACAAGTGAAGACGTACTCGCGCATAATAAAGATAATCCATAATTAGAAACAGCGTTTGACTCTTAATTTTGCCACTTTATTTTACAAGAGATTATGGGCACAGAGCCAAAAAGAGTAGTGTTTGTTATTTTGAATTGCTGTGTGCTATAATAATAATATAATAAACATGAGTTGACAAGGATTATATGCCTTCGATAAGTCGGATGGCGAAAACTATGCGGTGTGCATGAATAGTGTGATGGCGCATAATGACTTATGGCCAATTGTTAGAGGAAATATTGTGAAATCGGAAAGTGCAACTTCGGCTGAAAAAGCTGAGTTTGATAAGCGTGGCGAAAAAGCATTAGCCAAGCTGCTCGAATAGCAAAAGCGTATCGGCTTTATTGTCAAGAAACCGAAAAGGTGATTGAAAGAAGAGATTTTATGTTGTTGGAAAAAGAATTTGTAGAATATGTGAGGGACAGCAGAGATAAAAGAGACATAGCGTTATTTGACGAATGTGTGCTACCAAATCAGCAGGCTCAAACAGCCAGTGTAGAATGCGGCAGAAGCAGGTATTGAGACAGACAATCAAATTAATGAAAGTTACGAGACCGAAGACTGTGCGCAAAGAAATAATTCTGGAGTCACCAGAATTATGTAAAGTTCGAGGACCCGGTCGTCCACGAATGTGAAGGACTGGTAAGCCGGGCCGTCTCAGGAAGGTATTTCCAGCAAGTGTAGGTGATGCTATGAGTAGAAAACGGTCAGAGTCAATAAAGAAGGAAATTCAAGCACTTGAAGCAAATAATACCTGTGAACTTGAAGATTCACCATAGTGCAAGAGAGCCATAGCCTGTAAATGGGAAAAAGTTACATGGCTACGTCGACCCGGATTGGGCAAATGATACTGCATACCGCAAATCATATAGTGGATTCGTCTTCATTGGAGCGGAAGGCGCGATTTCGTGGGAGTCTAGAAGCAAAATCTGGAATCTTTAAGCAGCACTGAAGCCAAGTACAACTGCGGCGAGAGAGGCGATTTATCTCAAAATTGTTAATGAAATTAATTGTTATTAATATTGGTATGCAGTTAAGTATGTAATCATTGAGAAAGAGTGTTGAAATGTTTTTGAATATCACAGCAACGATTAATTCATAAGTGTAGATATATCGATTAATATCGAAGCTCTGGTCACACATGAATTGTTTTCTTTTTCTGCATTGTATTCTCCTAAGTTGAGTTGCTCTTAATTCTTCAACAAGTAAAGATGCACTCGCGCATAATGAGGACAATCCCTAATTAAAAACTGAGTTTGACTCTTCATTTTGCCAGGTTATTTTACAACACTCTCCAATCGAGATCCGGTGTGTATTCTTCTCCTTTCTTGACTAATACAGAATTATTACATGGACCTGTCGACTCTTCTATGACATCAAGAGAGGGCATATTGGCCACTTCGGTGAACATTATTTTCTGAATTGCTGGTGATATCGGCCAATTTCGTTGTTTTACCTTAGCGGATCCAACGTTTATTAAATGAGTTGTTAAACAAGTTCGATTGAATCCCTTAGTACTAACCGATGGAATCATACTTATTACTTAGTGAAGGAAATTTCTGGACTTCGGTGGTATTGGGAGATCCAACATCTAATTCAGATATTTCTGCACAAAGGGTGTTCTTATTTAAAAGTCAGAATTTCTGTCAGAAGTCTATACTTAGATAAACATCTTGTTTAAGTTCAGTTATGATTAATAATTCAAGGTCACCCACTCAATCTTGATAGTTTATATTCGCTTTTACGATCTAGATAGCAAGTAGAAGCTTTTATTGAATTTGTTAAATTTGTAGCTCTTAAGGATGTGTCTGCTTGTTGTTGAATGACACATCACTTAGTCGGTTCCCTGATCTATTACTGATGTTCAGGTGAAGTAATTCATGATGAATACAGATTAAAGCGTAGAATCAACAGTTAACAAAAAACCTCCAAAGTGATAAAGTAAGTAGTAGGTAGTCCTTAAAGAGGATACCATTCCGACCAATGAATTCTACAGTCATATCTTGGTTCCGATGGCATTGTTCGTGTGGTTGATTTTCTTTCAAAGTGCGGAGTCATCAAGAAACCAGTCGCCAAATTGATCATCGTTCCTGTTAACGATAATTTTGCAGAATCCAAATAATTCTCGTCATTCATCCTTATTTATTGCATTTACCTGCACTGCTTTTTCCATTCATCGAAATCATTTTATTTTTCCAACTCGTTCCGTCGCCGAGTTTGCAAAGGTGTTCAAGCACTGCGTAAGTGCTAACAATTCCTTCGCCTGACTTTCGAGAAGAGGTTGAGAGCAATCATTATTCAACTTTTAGTGGTCTTAAGGCGTCAATTGTTGAGCGTTTTAAGAGAATGCTTAAGAAGATGATGTGAAGAGAGTTTGGTCATAATGGAACATATTGTTAGATTAAAATTTATAAACAATTGACAAATGAGTACAATCGAATTCATCATAGAACAATTCAAATGAGACCTGTTGATGTAAATTCGTAAAATGAGAACAATTTATGGAATACTTCATACAGTTATATAAAAATCTTCATTGGGAGTAGATTTCATGTTGGAGATTATGTGCGTATTAGCAAGCATAAACATATATTTGAAAAGAAGATACACCGAACTGGACAATTTCCATCCATTTTCACACAAACTATTGATGAATGATCTTTGATGATCTCTCCAAGATCACTCGATGCTGTTATGACACTCATATTAGACTGATGAGATTTAATTGTCAATGGCTGTTCATCATCATTGAATTTGATATAGTCTGCAAAGAGTTCATTTTGCAGGCTGAGTGAGTTAGCAATACATTTTGAACTAGTGGAAGCATTTCTTGAGCTGCTTCACACAGAAACTCTGTTGGTTCGATTAAATTTGTATGTTTATTCTCAAATGAGAATGTCGAAATCTGATTTTTAAATCCGCTCGAAATAACTTTTACCTGATTATTTACAGGAGTAGATATGATCATCTTGTGGGAATTAGAACGAAGACGCGCGCTCTACTTTGAGGACGCAATTTGTGTATGTTGTTGTTAGTGCTGATGGAATTGATGTTGTTGGTGGTGGTGATGAAGTTGATGATGGAGCTGGTGTTGGTGATAGTAGTGGCGATGGAGTTGTTATTGATGCTGATGGAGTTTGTAGGATTGATGGGCATGATTGTGTTAGCCACATAAATTAGATGATCAAAATAATTTGGGTGGATATGTCTTTGAAGGCGACATAAATCCCTCGACGGTGTTCACGGACTTGTTCTTATTGTTGAACAACTCGATCCATTAAATGTCATACAAAGACTGAAAAGCATTGTTTTGGTCGGCAGATATATCGATAGGTTAGGGATATCGAAGAGAGGACCATCACCAAGAAAGGGAGAAAAGAAAAGGAAGGAAAAACAAGTAAGAAAAAAAAGAAGAGAAGGAGAGAGAAAAATATTAGGGCCGCATGCGCATGAGAAAGAATTTATTCAAAAAGAGAAAAAAATTAAATAAATTAATTTTAAATAAATTGTGAATTATATTTATCTAAAAAATAACTATAAAATAAATACAAAACACCAAAAAAATAAAAAATTAAGCAAATAAACCGGCAGCAGCAACTGGCGGAATTATCCATCGCCGTCACCAAGGAGGAAATCACCGGGGACAACTGGAACCAGGACCAGAAAGTGGAGTCCCGTAAAGGCTGAGACAACTCGGATCACAACAACACCAGTAAGTTTATTCCTGCCTACTTAGTTGCGGCGAATCGGGCCAAAGAAAAAGCTGATCGTCCCGAACCATAAGGGTATCAGTGATGAGCAAGGCCTACAACAGTGATGCTCATTTTGTCCATCAGTGATGCGCACTTTTGCAGCCGAAAATAAGAAAGAAAATAATTAATGATTTGTAAACCGTAAATTAAGTAGATAATTATAACTGAACTACATACAAAAGAGAAGGAATCAATATGTCACATGTATCGATCAGTATAAAACGACCTAAGATGGTTTGGTAAATTAATGTGATCGGGTGAGACAAACAAACAAACAAGCGAGAATTAAATAATTGCGAAAGGGAATCTCCCCAAGGAATTTCGAGGGCGAATCATTTGGAAGGGAGGGACACACAGGCTGTACGACATCCGAACAGTCAACTCAGTAGTTGACGTGATTGCTCGTCTAAAGCAATTTGCCATGAGCGTGTTTCATATCCAAGCCGGTGATAAATCGAGCAGTTGGTAAACGTCTTATAATAACATCGATGTGCGGCAAGGGATAATCATTATGTTTAGTCATCTTATTAATTTCTCTCACAGCAACGATTAATATTTAAGTATCGCTCTATCGATTAATATCGAAGCTCTGGTCACACATGAATTGTTTTCTTTTTCTGCATAGTATTCTCCTATTGATAAGTTGCTCTTAATTCTTCAATTGTCAATCCCTCTTCTTCTTCAACAAGTGAAGACGTACTCGCGCATAATAAAGATAATCCATAATTAGAAACAGCGTTTGACTCTTAATTTTGCCACTTTATTTTACAAGAGATTATGGGCACAGAGCCAAAAAGAGTAGTGTTTGTTATTTTGAATTGCTGTGTGCTATAATAATAATATAATAAACATGAGTTGACAAGGATTATATGCCTTCGATAAGTCGGATGGCGAAAACTATGCGGTGTGCATGAATAGTTTGATGGCGCATAATGACTTATGGCCAACTGTTAGAGGAAATATTGTGAAATCGGAAAGTGCAACTTCGGCTGAAAAAGCTCAGTTTGATAAGCGTGGCGAAAAAGCATTAGCCAAGCTGCTCGAATAGCAAAAGCGTATCGGCTTTATTGTCAAGAAACCGAAAAGGTGATTGAAAGAAGAGATTTTATGTTGTTGGAAAAAGAATTTGTAGAATATGTGAGGGACAGCAGAGATAAAAGAGACATAGCGTTATTTGACGAATGTCAAATCAGCAGGCTCAAACAGCCAGTGTAGAATGCGGCAGAAGCAGGTATTGAGACAGACAATCAAATTAATGAAAGTTACGAGACCGAAGACTGTGCGCAAAGAAATAATTCTGGAGTCACCAGAATTATGTAAAGTTCGAGGACCCGGTCGTCCACGAATGTGAAGGACTGGTAAGCCGGGCCGTCTCAGGAAGGTATTTCCAGCAAGTGTAGGTGATGCTATGAGTAGAAAACGGTCAGAGTCAATAAAGAAGGAAATTCAAGCACTTGAAGCAAATAATACCTGGGAACTTGAAGATTCACCATAGTGCAAGAGAGCCATAGCCTGTAAATGGGAAAAAGTTACATGGCTACGTCGACCCGGATTGGGCAAATGATACTGCATACCGCAAATCATATAGTGGATTCGTCTTCATTGGAGCGGAAGGCGCGATTTCGTGGGAGTCTAGAAGCAAAATCTGGAATCTTTAAGCAGCACTGAAGCCAAGTACAACTGCGGCGAGAGAGGCGATTTATCTCAAAATTGTTAATGAAATTAATTGTTATTAATATTGGTATGCAGTTAAGTATGTAATCATTGAGAAAGAGTGTTGAAATGTTTTTGAATATCACAGCAACGATTAATTCATAAGTGTAGATATATCGATTAATATCGAAGCTCTGGTCACACATGAATTGTTTTCTTTTTCTGCATTGTATTCTCCTAAGTTGAGTTGCTCTTAATTCTTCAACAAGTAAAGATGCACTCGCGCATAATGAGGACAATCCCTAATTAAAAACTGAGTTTGACTCTTCATTTTGCCAGGTTATTTTACAACACTCTCCAATCGAGATCCGGTGTGTATTCTTCTCCTTTCTTGACTAATACAGAATTATTACATGGACCTGTCGACTCTTCTATGACATCAAGAGAGGGCATATTGGCCACTTCGGTGAACATTATTTTCTGAATTGCTGGTGATATCGGCCAATTTCGTTGTTTTACCTTAGCGGATCCAACGTTTATTAAATGAGTTGTTAAACAAGTTCGATTGAATCCCTTAGTACTAACCGATGGAATCATACTTATTACTTAGTGAAGGAAATTTCTGGACTTCGGTGGTATTGGGAGATCCAACATCTAATTCAGATATTTCTGCACAAAGGGTGTTCTTATTTAAAAGTCAGAATTTCTGTCAGAAGTCTATACTTAGATAAACATCTTGTTTAAGTTCAGTTATGATTAATAATTCAAGGTCACCCACTCAATCTTGATAGTTTATATTCGCTTTTACGATCTAGATAGCAAGTAGAAGCTTTTATTGAATTTGTTAAATTTGTAGCTCTTAAGGATGTGTCTGCTTGTTGTTGAATGACACATCACTTAGTCGGTTCCCTGATCTATTACTGATGTTCAGGTGAAGTAATTCATGATGAATACAGATTAAAGCGTAGAATCAACAGTTAACAAAAAACCTCCAAAGTGATAAAGTAAGTAGTAGGTAGTCCTTAAAGAGGATACCATTCCGACCAATGAATTCTACAGTCATATCTTGGTTCCGATGGCATTGTTCGTGTGGTTGATTTTCTTTCAAAGTGCGGAGTCATCAAGAAACCAGTCGCCAAATTGATCATCGTTCCTGTTAACGATAATTTTGCAGAATCCAAATAATTCTCGTCATTCATCCTTATTTATTGCATTTACCTGCACTGCTTTTTCCATTCATCGAAATCATTTTATTTTTCCAACTCGTTCCGTCGCCGAGTTTGCAAAGGTGTTCAAGCACTGCGTAAGTGCTAACAATTCCTTCGCCTGACTTTCGAGAAGAGGTTGAGAGCAATCATTATTCAACTTTTAGTGGTCTTAAGGCGTCAATTGTTGAGCGTTTTAAGAGAATGCTTAAGAAGATGATGTGAAGAGAGTTTGGTCATAATGGAACATATTGTTAGATTAAAATTTATAAACAATTGACAAATGAGTACAATCGAATTCATCATAGAACAATTCAAATGAGACCTGTTGATGTAAATTCGTAAAATGAGAACAATTTATGGAATACTTCATACAGTTATATAAAAATCTTCATTGGGAGTAGATTTCATGTTGGAGATTATGTGCGTATTAGCAAGCATAAACATATATTTGAAAAGAAGATACACCGAACTGGACAATTTCCATCCATTTTCACACAAACTATTGATGAATGATCTTTGATGATCTCTCCAAGATCACTCGATGCTGTTATGACACTCATATTAGACTGATGAGATTTAATTGTCAATGGCTGTTCATCATCATTGAATTTGATATAGTCTGCAAAGAGTTCATTTTGCAGGCTGAGTGAGTTAGCAATACATTTTGAACTAGTGGAAGCATTTCTTGAGCTGCTTCACACAGAAACTCTGTTGGTTCGATTAAATTTGTATGTTTATTCTCAAATGAGAATGTCGAAATCTGATTTTTAAATCCGCTCGAAATAACTTTTACCTGATTATTTACAGGAGTAGATATGATCATCTTGTGGGAATTAGAACGAAGACGCGCGCTCTACTTTGAGGACGCAATTTGTGTATGTTGTTGTTAGTGCTGATGGAATTGATGTTGTTGGTGGTGGTGATGAAGTTGATGATGGAGCTGGTGTTGGTGATAGTAGTGGCGATGGAGTTGTTATTGATGCTGATGGAGTTTGTAGGATTGATGGGCATGATTGTGTTAGCCACATAAATTAGATGATCAAAATAATTTGGGTGGATATGTCTTTGAAGGCGACATAAATCCCTCGACGGTGTTCACGGACTTGTTCTTATTGTTGAACAACTCGATCCATTAAATGTCATACAAAGACTGAAAAGCATTGTTTTGGTCGGCAGATATATCGATAGGTTAGGGATATCGAAGAGAGGACCATCACCAAGAAAGGGAGAAAAGAAAAGGAAGGAAAAACAAGTAAGAAAAAAAAGAAGAGAAGGAGAGAGAAAAATATTAGGGCCGCATGCGCATGAGAAAGGATTTATTCAAAAAGAGAAAAAAATTAAATAAATTAATTTTAAATAAATTGTGAATTATATTTATCTAAAAAATAACTATAAAATAAATACAAAACACCAAAAAAATAAAAAATTAAGCAAATAAACCGGCAGCAGCAACTGGCGGAATTATCCATCGCCGTCACCAAGGAGGAAATCACCGGGGACAACTGGAACCAGGACCAGAAAGTGGAGTCCCGTAAAGGCTGAGACAACTCGGATCACAACAACACCAGTAAGTTTATTCCTGCCTACTTAGTTGCGGCGAATCGGGCCAAAGAAAAAGCTGATCGTCCCGAACCATAAGGGTATCAGTGATGAGCAAGGCCTACAACAGTGATGCTCATTTTGTCCATCAGTGATGCGCACTTTTGCAGCCGAAAATAAGAAAGAAAATAATTAATGATTTGTAAACCGTAAATTAAGTAGATAATTATAACTGAACTACATACAAAAGAGAAGGAATCAATATGTCACATGTATCGATCAGTATAAAACGACCTAAGATGGTTTGGTAAATTAATGTGATCGGGTGAGACAAACAAACAAACAAGCGAGAATTAAATAATTGCGAAAGGGAATCTCCCCAAGGAATTTCGAGGGCGAATCATTTG
This sequence comes from Drosophila picticornis, assembly GCA_035043845.1. Classification (NCBI taxonomy): domain Eukaryota; kingdom Metazoa; phylum Arthropoda; class Insecta; order Diptera; family Drosophilidae; genus Drosophila; species Drosophila picticornis. The sequence goes on from JAWNMR010000471.1 coordinate 37,773, forward strand.
GAAGGGAGGGACACACAGGCTGTACGACATCCGAACAGTCAACTCAGTAGCGAGCGGACTAGTTTGATGGAATATTTGTTTTTGTTATTTTTATAAAAGAATAGAAATTTTTCTTAACTTGCCGCTGAAAGTATCGCGGTCGAAACACCCCTGAGCCAATTGCTAGCCGGCTAAACGATATATTGGTGCTTTCGATAGGCAAGGCATAACAGCATCATTTTATATTGATATAATGTTCTGTTTGGAATTGTAAATGCAATGTGTTGACGTGATTGCTCGTCTAAAGCAATTTGCCATGAGCGTGTTTCATATCCAAGCCGGTGATAAATCGAGCAGTTGGTAAACGTCTTATAATAACATCGATGTGCGGCAAGGGATAATCATTATGTTTAGTCATCTTATTAATTTCTCTCACAGCAACGATTAATATTTAAGTATCGCTCTATCGATTAATATCGAAGCTCTGGTCACACATGAATTGTTTTCTTTTTCTGCATAGTATTCTCCTATTGATAAATTGCTCTTAATTCTTCAATTGTCAATCCCTCTTCTTCTTCAACAAGTGAAGACGTACTCGCGCATAATAAAGATAATCCATAATTAGAAACAGCGTTTGACTCTTAATTTTGCCACTTTATTTTACAAGAGATTATGGGCACAGAGCCAAAAAGAGTAGTGTTTGTTATTTTGAATTGCTGTGTGCTATAATAATAATATAATAAACATGAGTTGACAAGGATTATATGCCTTCGATAAGTCGGATGGCGAAATCTATGCGGTGTGCACGAATAGTGTGATGGTGCATAATGACTTATGGCCAATTGTTAGAGGAAACATTGTGAAATCGGAAAGTGCAACTTCGGCTGAAAAAGCTGAGTTTGATAAGCGTGGCGAAAAAGCATTAGCCAAGCTGCTCGATAATAGCAAAAGCGTATCGGCTTTATTGTCCAGAAACCGAAAAGGTGATTGAAAGAAGAGATTTTATGTTGTTGGAAAAAGAATTTGTAGAATCTGTGAGGGACAGCAAGAGAGAGAGCATATTGTCCAGAGAGAGAGAGCATATTGGCCACTTCGGTGAACATTATTTTCTGAATTGCTGGTGATATCGGACAATTTCGTTGTTTTACCTTAGCGGATCCAACGTTTATTGAATGAGTTGCTAAACAAGTTCGATTGAATCCCTTAGTACTAACCGATGGAATCATACTTATTACTTAGTGAAGGAAATTTCTGGACTTCGGTGGTATTGGGAGATCCAACATCTAATTCAGATATTCCTGTAGGAAGGGTGTTCTTATTTAAAAGTCAGAATTTCTGCCAGAAGTCTATACTTAGATAAACATCTTGTTTAAGTTCAGTTATGATTAATAATTCAAGGTCACCCACTCAATCTTGATAGTTTATATTCGCTTTTACGATCTAGATAGCAAGAAGAAGCTTTTATTGAATTTGTTAAAATTGTAGCTCTTAAGGATGTGTCTGCTTGTTGTTGAATGACACATCACTTAGTCGGTTCCCTGATCTATTACTGATGTTCAGGTGAAGTAATTCATGATGAATACAGATTAAAGCGTAGAATCAACAGTTAATAAAAAACCTCCAATGTACTAAAGTAAGTAGTAGGTAGTCCATAAAGAGGATACCATTCCGACCAATAAATTCTACAGTCCTATCTTGGTTCCGATGGCATTGTTCGTGTGGTTGATTTTCTTTCAAAGTGCGGAGTCATCAAGAAACCAGTCGCCAAATTGATCATCGTTCCTGTTAACGATAATTTTGCAGAATCCAAATAGTTCTCATCATTCATCCTTATTTATTGTATATCCTTGCACTGCTTTTTCCATTCATCGAAATCATTTTTTTTTTCCAACTCGTTCCGTCGCCGAGTTTGCAAAGGTGTTCAAGCACTGCGTAAGTGCTAACAATTCCTTCGCCTGACTTTCGAGAAGAGGTTGAAAGCAGGGATCGTCAGTCAACAATGCCCGAACTGCCGGGGCCATCAGCATTCCGGGCGTTCCTGCCGAAGTGGTGTATCCTGAACCAAACTACACTCTGCTCCATCTGCAAAAAACGCTCAAGTGGCAAGGCTTCGGCGACAAGTGAGCACAACAGCGTATGCATTCTACCGACTGCTGTTGTGCTGCTCCACACCGCTGCATAAAATTTGAGACTCGAGTGCTCGTTGACGCGTGTTGTCTAAAAGTTGTTGCAATGTTTCACCAGCTTTTGTACAGAAAGCGTTCGCAACGGAGCTGAGTCGTGGGGTCTTACTAGAAGTCGATCCTCAACTCTACCACCGTACCCCGCTCAGAGACGTCAGCAAGGAGGTTGAGAGGAATTTCGATATTGTCATCCTGGCTGACGAGGGATGGCACAACCCATCGACGATTTCATTGATCTTCGGAGACGATATATTCTCACATCATCCTACCGGGCATCCTTCCGTCCCAAGACTGCCTACCAGTCGCCCAAAACATCGAAATCGGCTGAATGCTGACCGGCACTTGCACTTAATTGCACTTAAGGATCAATTTTGAAATACTGCGTATTGCAAGGGGGGAGATTGTTTGTACTAGTTATGTCTTGTTATGCCTGGGTTATGGTCTCTCCTGTCAACGCTGCAATTAACCTTAAAGTAACCTTAAGTTAACATAAGCGACAATTGTCAATCAACCCTAGTAGAGGACTGAAGTAGAAAAGTCAAGTAAAGTCATATTTTTATAATAAAGTTCAGGGAAAATAGTAAACATTGAGAAGTTTTATCAACACAAGAAAAATGTTTTTTTCATTGAAGCCACCTCTCAACATTATGGAATGGGCAAAACTCCCACTATCTTTGTTCTAAATAATTGCTGAATCGATGTCAAATCGAATTATTTTATTTATAAACAAATGTGGAGGCTGAACACATTATTAAGTTTTATTTTCATGACCTTTTCACCTATGTTATAAATTTTATTAGCACTGCCTTTAATCGAATTTCGCAACTTAACTTTAGAACTTAACCTCACTTAAAAAAAAAAATGTTAATGTTAAAAATTTAATTCCTACTTTATTTGACGTGAATTTAAAACAGCTAATTTTTGTAGATCAAACTAAATTTTTTTAAATTTTGTTTTAAATTTTATAATAAAATAATAAATGGGCTCTGACATCGACACATCTCGAGCCATGTTAATCTACGTACTTCTGGATAAATGCAACCAGGAAATTAGAAACAAACAGAATTTACCGCTAGATTATACAACAATACTGACTTGTGCTCAGTGCGTACGAGTACTTGAGCGTCATTGTCAATTCTTCTTGTCCAAAAGTACAACGATTAATCAAACGCATTCAAAACAGTTTCGTAATCCTGGCAAAGGATATAACTCGTCTTTCGCACTTGCTATCGCTGCCTGTGCATTGCGCTCAAGTTCAACTCATAAATTGATGTCTCATGAACAATTTAAAGCATTGGATGCGATACAACGTTTTGATGTCGTCAAACGTTACCGACTGTGTCTAAGGGTCATCAAATGGCCGATTGTCCTAAAACAAATCGTTGTCGCCATTTTCAGAGATCGCAACACACCTGAAGAATCTTGATGTGCAAATCAGCAGTACCAAGTTAAACTTAGTACAACCGGGATTGTGCTCCAAACCGCTGTTTGGATGGGTAGTGACAGGTAAGTTTCATTCGCAACATTCTCGAAAGCTTGCTGCTAGTTTTAATCTTGGCGCCACTTCAATTGACGATCCCCTTAAATGTTGATGGGAATTTGAATCAACTGAAACCTAAAATGTGCTGTTGAAACCAGAACATCGAGATTGTGAGGAACACTTAAACGACTGTTATAAATAACAGTGGTCGCATTGTTGTAAGGCTGCCATTTAAGAACAATCCCAGTCAACTTGATCATTCATTCGACATAGCACGCCGCAGATTTCTCTGCTTGGAATGCCGGAACTTCGGAACTTCGCTTACAAAGGAGGAATGCTGCAAGCATTCTGAAGCGGCAGAACGCAAATGTGGTGGCCAACCCACCAGCTGAATGGCGAAACAAGGTGAAGTGGGCCAAAAAAGAGCTGCTTAACTTCAGTGAGGCACCATCCAATAAAGAGCAGAGACAAGCAACGCTCTCAAAAAGCGCATGGACCCGTTGCAAAATGGGCCAAGGTGCAGCCTGGAAGGCACTTCGTCGAGATTGCCAAGGAGAGAATCCTTATAGGGATCCTCGATAAGGGCAACAAGGATTAAAGAATTTCCAAAAATCAGTGGAAGTGGGTTGACCCTAGATATCCGCTGCCGCCAGATGTTGAGTAAGGTGCCTGGGCCACCACCAGTATGCAGAGGGGCGTAGACTGCTGCTCGCTGTCGACTGGAGCGAAGTCCCGAGCAGACCTCGTGCATGCATCTGGA
>JAWNMR010000472.1:0-21107 GCA_035043845.1 Drosophila picticornis
TCCAAATTTAAAGTTTCCATTGTTTTTGGTGTCAGTCAGTAAGAATCGTATGACATAGATTTAGATAAATACAAAAATTAGTTGCTCGAGTTAGGCCTTAGAGAAAATATTTAAAATGCCAGCCACAAAAGGGAAAAAGTTAAAAACAGTTAAGCAATTGGAAATTAAATCTGATCCAATATGCAATGAAAATACAGATGAAACTAATGTTATGGAACTTAATTTGTATACGGATATTAATGATACCTTCTTTAATGAGGCTAGTCGGGTAAGTAGTCTCATTTGAATTTCTTCATTCAAATATAAGTTATCCTTAGCTCGTCCAATTCTTAATGGAGTCCGAACGTTTTTTTGAGGCTTCCCGCATTAAGCGTTATGCTGATATAATATTTAATTTGCACCGAAACTATGTGGCAGAAGTAAATGACAATGCAGTCATGCGTCCACAAATAATATCTACTGAACACAAGCTGTGTCTGGCACTTGAATTATGTGCATCTTCTGAAGACGCTTTACTCAAACTGAAAGAAACCCTTGGAGTCGCATGGAAAGAGTCTGACACGTCAGCACTAAGAGAACAGTTAGTGCAGGAGAAACTTCAAGAAGTTCTCATAAAATTTGAAGGGCTGGCAGACCGAGATACTGGAAAAGCAGACGATGCAGCAGAGTAAGATTGAAACAAGTTAGAACATTGCAGTTGGGCATGACCGACTGCTGAATACTTTGATACCATATGTTATTCCAGCGGATAACAAGAACCTCAGAACAGGGTTGGTGTAGCCAAGAAGTACTATCAAAGTCTGCCTTTCAAAATGTTTTATATATATGCTAGTGCCGTTTCTTTGAAGTTTTTGTAACCGTAGCTCTTAAATTACGTGGCATGAAAAATTATTAGAGAAGGTGTCTCCTAATCTTCCTTCCAAGTTTGGTAACTGTAGTTATTAAATTGGGGGAGATATAGGCTTTTGGAAATTTTGGAGGTGGGAGTGGGAGTGACCAAAAATATGTTGGAATACGATCTTAGTAAGCCTTCCAAGTAACTGTACTCAAGTAACCAAGTGAATTGGTAAATTTAGTTCTCAAGTTGCGGGAGATATAGGCTTTTGTGGGTGGTGATGGGCGTGTTCAAACATTTTTTCCCATATTTTTGAATCGTTTTTCTATTCACCTATCAGATTTTGTGACTTTAGCTTTAAAATTGTGTGTGATATGGTCTTCTCGATTTACACTAATAGGAGTGTCGGTTTAGGGTTGCGCAGTGGGTATGACCGTCCAATTTTTTTTTTTATCGAAATCCCAGGCGAGTTACCAGTAAAATACTTTTAAAATATGGTGACTCTAGATTACAAATTGTGTAAGATATGGCCATTTCACATACATAGGTCCGAAGTACCTGTGTGCGACGGGTGTAGGCGTGGTCTGAAAGTGTATATGCGTTCTTTGAAGGAGGTTACCAGCAAAGTTACCTTCCAAGCTTGGAATTGTTGGAAATATGCGTGCTTATGTGGGCATGTGCTAGTTTTGAAAGGGCATCGCCAACAATCTATCAGTCAAATTTTGGGACTACCGCCTTTAAATTGTGGGAGATATGTGGCTCTATCGATCTTCCAGCACCCTGGTGACCGTACCACTACAATTTTTACACCTTATCTGACACGGGCACATACTATTATGTGTTCCAAGTTTCAAGGGTGTGGAAAGAAGTTGCGTTCATACAGACGAACAGACGGACAGTGCACAAAACCAATATACTATTGATAACTTCGGTATCAAAGTATAAATGTGGTCAGCTTTTTTAACTTTTATTAATACTGTTAAAATTATAGTTTCGGCTATCTGGCCAAATACAAAAACATCATTTTGCGCGAACGTGATCGTTTGGCTAGTGAAGTCATTGACATGGAAAAGCGATTGGCAACAAATCGTTACTATTCTGAAAATCTCGAGTACATAATACGCAATAATGAAGACACTTTAACTAAAATGGCTTCGAGAGCGAAATTTTCAGAAGTCGAACGTATTAATATCGAATCCAAACTTCGAACTCTTATGAAATCTCTGGAAGAGCAGAAAGAAGTACATGTTAAAACTATGAATAGGCTTGAAGTAGCAAATAAAGAATTGGGCGAGAGCACTAGAAAGTTAAATCAGAAGACCACTGATTTTGACCGACAGAAAATGCAGGTGGAAAAATACAAAAGCGAAGTAAATTCATTAAATAAGGCCATGCATAAAAACGAGGATGATATAAGTGAGTTGATTAAAAATCAAAGGAATAACGACGAGACTATTAAGCATTTAAGGCTAATCGAAAAGGAAAAGTCAACCGAAGTAATACAGTTAACAAGTAAATTAAAGAAATCGATTGATGATCAGAATAATGCAAGCAGTCGGTTGTTTAAGATTAATAGAAAAGTTGTAATTCTTAATAACGAAATAATGCAGCATAAGTAATTGTTATTGCTATTATGTAAACAATAATACTAATTTTATTTTACTTAGAAACAACATTAATTCTCTTGAAAAGGAAGTACTTAATGCAAGTGGGAGGGCTGAAGATATGCGCCGCATTAAAGATTCATTACAGAAAGAGCGTGATAGCTTACGTAGCGAAATTATAAAATTAAATAACTTTATCGCTGATTTAAGGCATGATTTGATGCTTAAAACGAATATTATAAGTTCGTTAAATTTGGATTTAAATAAACTGAATATACGGCTTGATGAGGCATATATACTTAAATCCAAAGCTGAGAAGGAAAGAGATGAAATGGCTCAGGAAATGGAAACACTTTATGAGAGAATTGAAAATTACCAAGGTAAGCAGACAGCACCGACCTTTGGACTCTTGGTCAAATCCTTGTATATTTATCTTCTTTTCGCGCTTAAACATTTTTTAATTAATCATATGTCTGCTTATTATAAAACTACACGAACCAACTGACCCATCATTTCATCTTTTGCTGCCTGTGTGGCAACATTATACGATACGTACATTTAAAATGTGCTGGTTTCACACAACGAAATAAAAGTGGTGTTGCGAGCAATGCCGTGAAGCGGAAGCCAATGGTTTCAACTATCACCGTCTGGCATTCAGTAATCCCCCTGCTGATTTTCATACATGGGGGAATAAATTTAATAGTGTAGAACTATTGAATGAGTCTCTTAAGCAGATGCGCTCAACTGATCCTGATTTGCCTCGAGAAACGAATATATACGTTTCTACTGTTGATAATGGTCAGCGGTTGATGCTAAGATCGATCAATTAGTTAGAGCTAAGTTGAAGCCTCTGCTGCTCCCGTCAGCTTCTGACCCTGCTTCCTATGCTACTCTAGAGATTTCTCCTCCCTATTGTTCAAATCAACGCTGCACATGCCATCCTCGTTCGAGGCGCCATTTGCCAGTTGTTTGCAGGCCTTCGCATTGGGAGCTTCTGTTGAGCGAACAGAGCTTGCATGGTGTCCTCACGTTCCGCTTGGGCCATCTCGAAGGCCTCGATGCGGGCCTTTCGCTGATGAAACGCCTTGTATTTATGCACCTTCAAATCCTCCTCGGGCTGTTACTGGAGCAGCACAGCCTTCAACTCTTGCTTGACCCCATCTGCAACATCATTGAACACAATGCCTACCGGGACGATATCCATATCGGTCTTTACCAGACGCGACATGCTCTTCAGCTCAATAGCTTTGACCTCCACCACGCCATCCTTAATGATTTCTGGTTCGGTGTCACTTCACCATCTCCAGCTCCAGTTCCAGCATCAACATCTTCCTTGTCGGTCTCTATGATATACTGTCAACCGATCAGCTACCAACTCCATGTGTCGGAGTGTGGACGATATAAATCGCAATTCACACCTTTTAAGCTGCTCTTTCAATCGGACCTGCAATTTCACCAGCAGCCATTGACAGCTTTAGTAAAACTTGCTATGCATTAAATTATATTCAAGCCACTCCAGTTTCTCAAGCTCAAGGATAAACGATTTTTCAATTTTGTAACGAGTCAGGCTAACACTCAGTCAAGCTGAGGGTTCGCATAACAAAATTTATATTGCCTTTTGCGTATTTTAAAATACAATGTAAATATATATTTAAAAAAAAAATTATTTATTTATTGCACTGTAAACTATTGCAATTGTCACCGTAAGAGAGATTGCGGAACTGCTAAATTTTAAATTTTACCGCCATTTTTTGTTCGATAATGTCGATCGATGGCGATAAAATTTGAGGCAGTTTCGTAGCACCCAGCCTTCCGTGACCTTAGTAGAAATGTTGCTGAGCGCGGTCTTTTGGCTTTCTACAGGAAAGAAGAATTTCAAAATCCGAAAAAAGAAAACCTTTTTGTTTTCTTTGTTTTGGCTGCCTTTAAAAGGGTTGGCGGAGGCAAGCTGCAGCCTTTTTACCTCGTGATTTTATAAAAGAAGTCCGCATCCTCCACGTCTGTTAGCTCGATTGCTAAACGTGAGAGGTTAAATCCGCTTGCCTCCTATTCTCCCATCATGTTGGGCAGTAAGGCCTGGCCACGACCACCAGCAAAAAAAACGTGACACAACTCCACCTTGATAGTCTCCATCGCGGCAGCGATCATACAAGTTTTGGCTTGTAAAAATTTATAAAGAATGTGCCGCGGTTGCCGCAATTTCCGTATATTTTTCTAAAGTCCAATCCCCTTCTTAGCACTTTGGATTAAAAGTCCAAGTCAACCACACACCAGCGAAACGTGTGTTGACGCAGTCGCTTCATGTGTGGGTGTGAAAAACCGCCAGTTCAAAGATCAGTGGAATTAAATTTGGTGCACTCCCCTCGCCGTGCCAATTGGAAAGTACGTCATCGGGAGTACGGGCGCCCATTGGCAACATTCGCTGGGAAAGTTTGGCCGCACAGCTGCGTTGACGCAAAGCTTTAGGCCAAAGCTTTGTGTTCAGATTTCTTCACACCAACATTCTTTTAAGCGGGTGCAGCGCGAACAACTGGTTTATTGCAAGCTTCGCGCACTGACCTGCGAAGTACATTGGCTGGTTCGCCCACTTGTACCATTATTTTTTTAAATAATTCAAATTAAAATTTTAATTGTGTGTCTTAAAGTGTTTTTTTTTAATTTCTATAATTAATGTCTTTCTTAGCTTTACCATGGTATCACTGTTAAAATTCAATTAATTAGTTTTGTTAATTTAAATTTTGTAAACTTAAATTATAAATTAATTGATTTTTGGAATTAAGTTTTTTGCGTTAAAATTTTGTAAATTTAAAATTTAAAATTATTAATTAATAAGAACTAATTTTTTTCAATAAAATTTTTTTGTAAATCTAAAAAACTACATATTGATTTTTAGAAAAATTTTTTTTCCTAAGTATTTTTTTAAATGTAAATTATTCTTTAAGTCATGTTTTTTAGTAATTAAGTAAATTCCAGTATATGGCTAACACTAGGTGCCCGTATTGATTATGAATGTAACTGAATAAACCAAAAAATTATTATGAAGAACTATAATCGTTAACGCTTCTGGGAGGCATGGTAGTATAATGAGTTAGGACACGTTTTTTTGACTACCACCTCAGACCTTGCCCCTTTCAAACCACCAGGAACAGATGACAGCCCCCTACCAAGTGAATTGGTCTAGTCCATAAATCGTTTTTGTGATTTGTGAACCCAAACAAACTTTTCGAGGAATACCGTCTCTCCATGTAGTTTAGATGTAGATGGAGTCCTAAAAAGAATAAAACTATAAAACTGTCCCTACTGAAACTTAGGAATAGATTTTGTTTTTACCGGAAGTCGTTTAAGACCAGAGTTAATAGTAGTGTTCCCCTCTCAAATGCCCCAAGGTTTGAGTAACTTGCAAAACGCGTTGTGACGTGCTTAACGGAAGTTTTTGCATCCAACGCGTGAAGCGTTGTGTTGAGTTAAAAGCAAAATTTCTTAATTTTTCTATCCCGGTGCTGACGAATTCTTGTTATATATGAACCTACGATTCTGAGGATTCTGCCTTAGATAGTCCAACTAGGAACTCATATTAATATAACATAATAGTGACGGCATGCAGCATCATCGGTCACGATGGTGAAGCTCTCACAATGGTTGCTCGTTTGTTTTCTATGTTTTTGAAGAAGGCATTATTTCCTAGGATTAGGTTTAGAAATACTGTCTTATATAATTTCAGAATATTGTTGTCATTTGGCTCAACGGATACCAATACTGATTGTCCATGAGATATATTTTTTCTTATCAAGAAGGGGAAAATAATTATCTGCTCCAAAGAACATAACTATGGATAGAAAACATTTAACGGCTCTTGGAAAAAAAAGGTTTGCATTATTACCTGGAACTAGGGATCATGCTGCGTTTGCATATCCTTGCCGAATAATTCAAATGTCGTTTTGATCAAGTCCCATTTATAGTTGAAATAACCCGGAAATTAAAACCAACTGTCATCTGTTCCAGAGTTAATCGTTTGCGACAAATTTGTCGCCTGCGCTGTAACGGACGCATAGTACGCAAAGCAGTGCATCTGAGCACGCAAAAATCTGAGCTTCCGAAAAAAATAAAACTTTTACGCAAACGGAGCATGCTCAAGGTTAGCGATAGATCGCTTATGGGAGCATTCAAAACGCAGCCAACTTTGTTGTCTCCGCTTACATCCGGCTACTTGAGCGAGCCCAACCCGGTATAAAAGGGAGCTGATCTCAGCCAAAGCTCTATTGCCTTTTAAAAAACTGCAAAGTGCGGATGCAATAACAAGTAAAACGTCGGTCGGCGAAAATTTACATAACACGTGGCGGCTGAAGAAAAAATTTTAATAAATAAATTAAATTAGTGCCGAATTCTTTTGCACTAAAATCAGAAAGAAGACCAACACCACAAATAAAGTTACACTAAGTGGGAAAAAAAGAAAAAAAACGAACCAACAAAAATAAAAATCATCCCGTGAACGGCCAGGACGGCCGTATCCAAAGCCTCTGGAAGCCATCAAGAAGCCCGCTGTCGCAACTCCATGATGCTAGAAGAGAGCCCCATTTTGTTCATCCCCTGGAGACAGAGACAGCGCATTGCAGCAGCAGCCAAACCGGCGAATTAAGGAATCCCTTAATTAAAACAAATCAACACCGACTACAGAACCAATATATTACCACAAAAAAAAAAAAAAAAATCATAGTGTACAAAAGAAGTGCTTAAAGAAACAAGTTAAAAAAGTTATTATGTATCATAAGTAAATCTGCACAATATATTACAAATAATAAGAAAAATTAGATATCCGCAATGCCAGTAAGAATACAAACATGAAATGCAAAAGAAGAAATAATAATTTAAAATACTAAAAGGCCCGGGAAATTAAAACCAACATCATTAAAACTATCGATTCCGAAAAATTTTAGAATATAGAAAATAAGAAAGTTCGAATTTTTTTTATATCAGAAATAAGCGCAGAACTTCCGAATCAAAGCGATAAAAGTGACGGGCTGTGTATATTTGTATAAGTGCCATACTAATAAAATCCCATATTAAAATCATAAACCCAAAAAAAAAAAATCAAAAAGTACCAGATAACTCCCCCTCCCCATTATTAAATCTTTTTATGTGATTGAATAATTAATTAAGTTTCAGTGAGAAAATATACATCAATATAAAACTACGACTTCAAGAAATAGACCCATCGCTGGAAGGCCTTTCATCGGATCGGAGAAAACGTAAGTCAACAAAAAGAAAAAAAACCCAAAAAATCTACTCTCGCTGAAATTTCGTCAAATTCGATGCCAATAAACGTACTTTCGTGCGGAATCTAGCTAACCATTTAAAGAAGAAAAATAAAGACAAATTTGAGATGCACTCGAATTTTTCAAAAGATTTTTTATTCAAGCAAACGTAACAAAATTATAAGTGCACTTGGCACTCAACAAAAAAATAAAAATTTGACCTCTGCAAATTACAATTGAATATGCTCTTATATATATATATATATATGTATTATATATTTTTTTCTTACTTCAACTATTGTATTCAATTAAGATTAATTTAATTATAAAATGGAAAAAACAAAAAAAAAAACATTAAGAAAACTATACCGAACATTATTATAAAAAAAAAAAAAAAAAAAAAAAAACAAAGCAAAAAAAAAAACAAGAGCAAGAAAATTTGAATTATGAATAAAAATAAATGAAAGATCAAAATATGGAAAACCAATTAATCATAATACCCAAAAAAAGAAATACAATTTATATACCGAATTCTCTAAAAATAAAATAATTAATGCTGATTTGTTAAATAATAACTAATAAAATAATATCACATTTAATATTAGTATTTCGTCTTCAATATTAGTATTTCGTTCGATTTTGTTTATTTTTTTGCCTTTCGATGTCCAGCACTTCATAGTTATTACAGAAGGGACTCTACAATAATTTAAACATTATGTAATAGAGCCACGGGTCACAGCAACCACTCCCATTTCTCCCGAAAGAGCTAGGGTATCAAAGGGTCCCGACCTCAGCTGTGATTCTGTAGTTCCTTTAGTAGGTTGTATTCGATTTTTTTATACCCTACAGAATCAAGTTAGGTGAAATATCCATTCTTACTTGGTCATAAGTTACAATGCCTAAACCAGGAACACGTATATTAAATAATCAAAACCTTAATAAAGTCGAAAAAAAATGTCTTTAGAACGTAGTCCCCACGATATCACACGTACAGTCATGGAAGTTGAAGGTCAGTGTAATCATATGTAAGCAGGGGATGAATAATACGTACCTGTTACCTTGCAATCATCTTTTCCATAAAGGCTGTCTAGAATCCTGGCTAGAACAAAATTCAGTCTGCTGTATTTGTAATTAGACAATTACTTTACAAAACGCCCTCATAACAACCCGAAATTTGGGCAAATCCTTGAGTCAAATTACAGATCAACCCTCTACCTCTGATATTGTCCAAGACCTACATACAACTCCGTCTCCTACAAGCTCTTCAATATACAATCGGAAAGCAGCTGGGATCATCCCGAGGGCTTAGGAGTCGAGGAGTTCATTTATCGATGAAACTTTAAAAAGTGATTTTATCGCTTTAAGCAAGCATATGCATGTGTTGTTTGCAGGAAAAGTACGAGATTGGTATTGGAGATACCATAAGCAAGTCGACCGGTCTGATGTCTGGTCTGATGTCTGTGCTTCTCTCCGACAGCAATACAAGGATTATCGCTCTGATTTAATGAGTATGGAACTCATAAGATCCCGTAGGCAGAAGCATGGTGAATTCTTTTGGTCCTTTTACGAGGCTGTGGCCTCTTTGATAGATAAATCTGCACTACGTATATATGAAGAAGAGTTGATAGAGATATTAAAAAACAATTTGCTTACGGAGACGCGCGAAAAGTTGTTATATCAGCCGGTTCATTCGGTTAGACATTTACGGCAATTAGTTCAAATGAGTGAGAATCTCACTTTGGATCTGCACTGTCACCCGGAAAATAGTTTTCGACCAAAGCACTTTTAACGTCATCAAGGAGCTTCTAACGAAGTTCGAGCTGCAGATACTGCGAGCTATCCGTTAAACGCCCAACAGCTTCAACAGCTAGAGGTCATCAAATTATTGCTTCCAAATGCTAGTGATGGTTTAGGTCGAACTACGCTCATTCAGCATCATATTGATGTGGGAGATGCGAAGCCAGTAAAACAAAGATTCTACCCAGTGAGTCCAGCCGTGGGGAAATTACTCTATGCAGAAATAGATCGCATGATTCAACTTGATGTCATTGAAACTTCTGTGAGTGCCTGGAGTTCACACGTGCGTCTTGTAGTAAAACCTAAAAAAGTTCGCTTATGCCTAGTAGCTCGTAAGCTGAATGAGACAACAAAAAAGAATGCATACCCACTACCCAGAATAGAAAGCATATTTTCCCGGTTGCCCAAAAAAAATCTAATTTCAATGCTCGATTTAAAGGATGGGTACTGGCAAATTGCGATAAGCTCAGAATCAAAGCCTTTAACTGCATTTACGATTTCTGGTTGACCGCTTTACCAGTTTAAAGTTATGTCTTTTGGCCTTTGTAACGCTCCCTCTACTATGTGTCGTCTGATGGATGATATTTTTCCGCCAGATCTCCGACATTGTGTTTTGGCTATTTAGATGATTTCTGCATAGTGTCCGAAGGTTTTTCTTCCCTTCTTGCCACATTAGTCAGAATCGCTGAGCAGTTTCAAAAAGCAAAAATAATCCTAAACCTTGCCAAAAGTCGCATTTGCGTAACAAATATCAACTACTTAGGTTATGTTATTAGTAGCACCGGTATACATACCGACCCGGATAAAGTTTCGTGTATTATAAATTGCTTCAACCGAAGAATCTGAAACAAGTGCGTGGATTTCTTGGAGTTTTGTGGATGGTATACAAGATTTATTCAAAACTTCGCAGACCGCACTTGTCCTGTTACCGACGTACTATCGACCGAAAAGAAGTTAGTATGGACTACCGAAGCTGAACGGGCGATGACCAATTTAAAACAGATTTTAATCTCCGCACCAATATTAAAGAATCCCGATTTTGGAAAAAAGTTTTTCCTGCACTGTTATGCCAGCGATTTTGGTATAGGCGCCGTGTTAGTGCCGTGTTTGTGAAAACGAAGTGTCGGCTTTGGACATGAACCCTATAGTAGATCTCGAGTCAGATGCCTTTCTCTCTGATAGTTATAAGTCTTTGATAAACAAGTTTAGCCAGAATTCATCGAAATTCCAAGATATAAAACTTGTGGGTAAATTATTGTAAGTTCGGACAAAACATTCTGTGGGCAATAATTCATGATTCAAAGGAGCACATGACAGACTTATGTCTGCTCATGCGGGTATGCAAAAGATTATTGAAAAAGTACTGCGCTATCTACCGATGAAAAAGTTTAGTTCTCAGGTCATCCAAGAATTTTTATTACAACATATTTTACATGGCTTCGGTGTGCCCAAAACTATCGTGGGTGATAATGGCACACAAATTAAAGACAATTAGGCATAAACTATGTTATACTGCCCTATATTCACCGCAGAGTAATGCGGCAGAACTCGTCAATCGTCCTTTGCTTGCTGCTGTTCGTTCTTATTTAAAGTAGGACCAGACTGAGTGGGACCTGCATCTTACAAGCATTTCATGTTCTTTAAGATCGGCGTTGCATCAATCCCTAGGTTGTTCTCCGTATCGCGCATTATTTGGCTTGGACATGGTTACTCATGGATCCGATTATAAATTGTTGAAAGAATTATCTCTGCTAGAAGAGCCTATTACTACCGTATTATTTGGCATGGACATGGTTACTCATGGATCCGATTATAAATTGTTGAAAGAATTATCTCTGCTAGAATGGCCTATTAATACCGTTTCGCGATAAGATAAGCTTACGTTACTGAGAAAGGATATTCAAGCCAATACTCGTAAGGCTTGCCAGCGCAACGAGAACCAATACAAAATGTCGCGTTCGAAAAAAACTTGGGAGATTTGCGAAGCTAATTCCCGCTAATATTCCGTCTAACGGTGGGATATTATCGGGTGGTGTAATGGCGTGTCCATGTGATTGGGACCGACTCACTTTCACTTTTTTACCACTCGATTTCCACTCTCTCGATTGTATATTTCCACAGCCTCGCTCATAGATTTGTACAACTTAGCATCTACATTTGACCAGTACCACGGTGGTGAGATCTTTTGGTAATTTTCCATTGCCTTCAGTGTGAGTATGGACAACAATATTGCGCCCGCAATACTCCTATCATATTCATGCATTCTCACACATGCATGGCTATATGGCTCCTCAAAATTTTATTCAGTAAGTCTAATTTTACCTTTACCAGCACAGCATCAAACGAAATGATCTCAGATTTCGAATATGAAATGTATACACCTTTTAGAAGATTATAAAAATATTCAACCTTCCGCTTATAAAACGATATTTGCGCAAGCACACTATGTGCGTACGCGACCTGTGCTTGATTAGATGTTTAAGCTTAACGCACGCACAAAATTACAGCCTAATTTGCCGAAAACAACAAATGCACCGAGAACGAAACGGTCTCTATATGCTTAATCGCCCACGCATAGATGCTTATGTACACAAGAAATGTTCACGAAAGTTAAAGCGAAGCAGAGACATACACTAAGCAACGATTGAGTAGCGATTTCTAATGAACTTGTCGTTATGTCTGTTTTATGCATCTTTCGCTGTTCAAAGTGGTTTTTTCACTAATTACAGTTTACTAATGTTTTGTTTTGTGTTAGTGTTAATTAAACGCACTTTATGGTTTAGTCACAACGATACACAATTCACAACAAAATCACGTCGGGGTCACCAAGTGTTTGCACGATCTGCTTTTTGATATCTTTTGTTTCCCAATTAATAACACGAAGTTATTTCCACATTATAAAATTGAGTGAATGTATCACCGAGAGAGAGAGAAAGGTAGTTAAAGTTAAACTATACTTTAGAGAGTGTGCGTTCGCTGTGCGGCCGGCTGCTGCAGCTAATTAGTCGTTTCGCATAGCTCTAGCTTATTGATCGGTTTTACTTATTCTCTTTTAAGCAAGTGACTTCAAACCATTAATAAACAAATCGTTGATATAAAAGACTAAGCGTTGGCTTCTAGTCCAAACACATTTGAAATAACTTCGTGTTATTATTTAAAAATAAAGCTATCAAAAAGCTGATAGCGCATTTAGTGACCCCGACGTGAATGCTCGCGTATCGTTGTGATAAAGTGCGTTTAATAAACAATAATACAAATCAAGACAATATTAGTGATTCAAGTAATAAACAACTATAATTTAAGCACAGTCAAAGGTGCACAAATTAAATAATAAGACAAGTGCAAAAGAAGTTCGCCACACAATCGGCGCGAAGTGTGCCTCTGCTTCGCTTTGAACCTGAAGTTGGCAACAATTTTGTGTGTGCGTTAAGCGTAAACATGAACACAACAACAGTCGCGTTCGCAGATAGTGTGCCTACACAATTGTCTTATTATAAGCGCAAGGCGGAAGAAAATTATGCCAAGCTACAGAGGCTAGACGGTTGGTCGCCGGTTTCAAGTACGATTGATTCGTTTCAAATTAAGTCAAACCTGGAACTATTAAACAGAACGGAAGCCTCTTTTAAACTAGCCTATGACAGTATGGAGCGTCTTGACTACGACGAAATAGGCAGTGCATTCCGCAGAAGTTTTCGGAGGCTGTTTGCAGAAATGTCTTGTCGTTTAAAAAGCCAGCACCATGCCGAGCCGGCAGCTAAACGGTCAGCTCCTATATATATTGGTCGTTCTCATTGACCGCGCTTACCCGATTTTAAGCTGCCTACGTTTCTTGGTGGTTGCCCGGAATATGCATATGTTCGTTAGAAATATCAAGTGAAAACTATCGTGCGTCTTTGGACATTTTGAGCAAACGCTTTAATAACAAGCGATTAGATTTCCAGTCGCACATCAAGGAGATTATTGGCCTCAAGAAGGTGGATTCGACTTCAGCAGGGAAACTTCCAGAGTTTTAAGTCAACGTCAACTCCCATATGGGCGCGCTTGAGTCATTGGGAAGTTGGCTGGGTAGTCACAGGTAGTGGTCAACGTTTGAGCCGAACTTAATTGTTGGTCTCAAATTCGGCATTGAATGACGTCTCCATTTATGATGCTTGCCCGGATGAGACTGTGCGCCGATTTTGGGAGGTTGAGAGCTGCAGCGAGGCCACTGCATCAGGCACCAACGAGGATTTGGAGCGCGAGCAGCATTTTGTGAAAACCTTTACTCGTCAATCTTTAGGCGAGTGCTCCGTTAAGCTACTATTTAAACGATCTTCCGTCGAGTTGGGTGATTCCTATGCACAAGCATATCGGCGATTTATTAATCTTAAGCGCCAGTTCGAACGGCGCTCTAGCTTCAAACACCAGTACTCTGCCTTCATAAATGAGTATTTAAAACTGACGTTTGTCGACCCTCTGCCTATTAATCATTGCAAATATTTGATTTTACATCACTGTGTCTTGAAGGAGGACAGCACGACTACCAAACTTCGGGTTGTGTTTGATGGATCGGCTGCGGCTTCTTCTGGATAGTCCCTCAATGACGTACTCATGGCCGGACCGGTCATTCAGGCAAAACTCTTCAAAACCTTACTTAAATTTCGGACTTATGCTCTTGCTCTCACTGGGGACATATGCAAAATGTATCGTTGCGTCCAAGTGACTGCTCCTGATAACTATTATCAATGCATTTTGTGGAGAGACTCACGCAAAGAAAATGTGCGTGTCTACAAGCTGGACACCGTGACTGATGGCACCAAACCAGCCTCATTTTTGACCATACTCTCCATGCAACAATTGTCTGTTGACGAAGCCGCTGCCTTTCAGCTTGGGTCACTTACAGTTCGAGAGGACTTCTACGTTGTTGATCGAATCTCTGGTGCTAGCTCCGTCTCTGAGGCTATGGATAAAATGAAAACGACAGGAATTTTATTTCGTGGCAATTTTCGCCTTCGCAAACGGTGCTCTAGTCGTTCTGAAGTGCTTTAACGTGTTGATGAGGCTGACAAGCAACACTTTCTTAATTTTGATGATGGTAGTGACATAGCTAAAACCCTTGGTCTTGCTTGGAATCCATCTTCGGACAATCTCTTGTTCCTGTTGTCACCTGTTCACTCAAATCCAAAACTCTCCAAGCGATTAATCTTATCCACGATTGCGCATATCCATGACCCTCTTGTTCTTATTGGACCTGAATTGCTAGGTGCAAAATATTCCTGTAGCAACTCTGGAAGGCCAAGGTTGACTGGGACGAAAGCCTACCACTTGCATTAAGCTCCGCCTGGATGGACATCAACAGTACTTTTGAAAATGTCAGCCGCTTCAGTTTACCAAGATTAGAGCTAGACCCTCAGTCAGCATTGGAAATTCATGGACTTTACGATGCGAGTATTGAAGCCTATGGAGCCTGCATTAATATAGTATCCAGGTCTCAAAATCCCACTGGTCATCTCTTATGTTCAAAGTCTCGGGTAGCGCCGTTAAAGACTCTGTCGGTACCCAAACTAGAGTTGTCTGGGGCAATGTTGCTATCCCACCTTAAGCATTATATCAAGTCGATGCGTTGCTTTGGAGGACGATATTACTGCTGGTGTGACTCTACCGTTGCCCTGTCTTGGGTCAATGACGACTCCAGCAACTTCAAAATCTTCGTGGCCAACCGTGTTGCCACCATTCAGGAACAAAACATCGGTATAGAGTGGCACTAAGTTTCCACGGATCAAAATCCTGCGGACATATTGTCCAGAGGTGCACCTCCAAGTCAAACTCATGAATTCTGATATCTAGTTTCATGGGTCAGCCTTTCTTGTCGGAAGAGTGTATTGCTAATCAAGTCGCCTTATGAAGATATAACTGTTAAGTGCAAATAAGCCAACTCGTTTGCACCTAAGCAACGTATATTTGCGTGCATCTTCAGCATCTTCATCATCTTCATCGCCTTCGACACCTGGGTCTCAACGTGTCAGACATTCAGAAAGGAACTATTGTTCTTCTTTGTCTCGTCCAAAACACTCATATTTGCTCCTATGAAGACCTTGCGAACAAGAGGAGCACTCAAGAAGTCTAGCCCCATTGCGTCACTGTTGCCATTTATTGATGATTTTGGAGTTTTGCGTGTTGGTGGCCGGTTGGCCAACTCAAGTCTGCCCCATGAAGCCCGACATCCAATCATCCTAAATACCACCCAATTACTCTGGAAATCATTAAAGAATTTCATGAGCGTAACACGCAATCAGGCCCTTGTGCACTTCTTGCGACTTAACGCCATCTACATTGGCCAATTGACGGTTGTCAACAAGTGCGTTAGATGTTTCGGAGTTAAGCCACAGTGAATCGAACACGCCATAGGCAACTTGCCAACAGAGCGGATTGAAGCATCTTGTTCGTTTGAAGTGACTGGAGTTGATTATTTCGTGGCCCTTTTCTAGAAATCCGTTGTTCGCACCAGACTACCAGTCAAATGCTATACTTCGGTCTTCATCTGCTTCGTCAACAAGGCTATTTACTTGTAGCTGGTGCAAGACTTAAAAACAGCATAATTTCTTGGCGCTCTGAGGAGGTTCATCTCTACGCGTGGGAGGCCTCGTCAGATTTAGTCTGACAACGCCACAAACTTCCTGGGAGCCAAAAACTGTTGGCAGCAGCATTAAATATCCATATGTATTTAAATTGTCGCCTGTGCGGCTTAACAAAAATAGTTATTACATATGTAGTTTAACTTACTTTCTCTCTCTCTCTCTCTCTCTCGAAAAAAGAAGAGCTCGCTAAGCCGCCGGCGTCTGCAGCTTATTATTAGTTGTTTCGCATAACTCTAGCTTATCGCAAGTGGCTTCAAACCTTAAATAACAAACAAAGTGTTGGTTTAGCAAATGGCATCAAACCTTCATTTTCGGTAATTGATCGGTTAATTACTCTAGGTTTTGAAAGTTTAGCTCTTCGCTTCAAACTTGTAACAGATAATAAACAAAGTGTTGTTGGAAGACTAAGCCAAATAAAGTTTCTATAGATAAATAAATTAGTGTTATTAATTATTGAAAATAAAGCTATTAATAAGCTGATAGCACAAACATTTAAAAATGTGAAATATATTAATCTTTCTGAGTTAATATTTAAGTGTATTAAAGTTGTTGTTATGTGGATGACGCGCAATTGCTGATGGAGGTAGGATAGCTGCTGTTAATCGAAAGGCCATCGGTTAGGCATCCGATTTACAGTAAAATTGAAAGAAGAAAAGAAACCATACTATTATATATATTTATATTTTCCACCTGTACAGGTTCACAAATTTCAAAGTCAACTACTTCATATGCAGCATTTATCTGTTTACACAAATGACTTCATATCTCCATACCTTTCTTCTTGTATTGATAGTAGAGATGTACGAACATTATTCGATTCCAAAATATTGAACATGACCGTCTCAGAAAACAAAACAATATTGCGCTCGTGTAAGTTCTAGGAACAACAACAATTACAGAACAATTGTGTTGCCAGACTCGCAACAAACAAACGCAAATTCCTCTAGTGGTGCTGCGATTAGTGTAATGCTATCGCTGGACGAGGATTCGTGAATGATTAAGCTACGATCCGCCGCTGAGTAGAAACATTAAAGGTAGTTACTCCCTACGTGTCTGTGGACATACCTACAAACCAAAATATTAGGCCGTATTCCGGTGGTTTAGATCGGGGTTAATATTGGGGATCACATTCTATTTTCTTAGTAGCTGAGCATTTGATTCTATTCCGGATGCGACAGTCTATTGCCGGAAGAGTATAGTTGCTATTAGCTGGTGCTTCTTCTTAAACTGTACTCTTGCCTAAAGCAATAACTGCCATATTTGCAGACGAAAATGGGATCATTGAAGTAATTACACTCTTCTTTTACTTCTATCCTATCTTATCACCTAATGTAAAAGTCTGTCAATTATGAAATCAATTGCTTTTTTCTCATTCCAAATCTTTTCGTGATCCAAGTAAATCAAGTAAAGGTCCTATTCTCAGGAAGGAATTCGCAGTCAAAATATTAACAATGTAAATTCTTTTGCTAATTTGGAAAGTGTGAGATGTTGCGTATGTACCTGAAAGGTTGAACACCAGACACAGCTTCTAGCCACCAGTTCTAACCATTATTTTCACTATACTTGTTCTAAAAACAGAATAGGTAACAAACGAATTTGACCTATTTGTAGAACTTGACTTAGTACTTCAACTCAAAATTTAGAAGCTGAGTTAGCCGCATCGCAGCCTGATTGGGTGGTATTGAAGCCCCAAAACATTATAACGCGATCTAAGTCTAAAGTCGTTAAAGTTATAACGCGAACTGTGCCTAAAGTCGCTACAACAGGAAAAATGCAGAGCTCGAAGACGGGAATTAGCTCTGTATCAGCAGTAAGGCAGGGAAATGAGTCGTGTACAGTTCCTCAGTCCAACCCCGTCGAAGTAATAGCTAGTACTAGCACAGAGCAAAGTGCTAACTAAGAGGCTAGAGCGTCTCAGCAGTCTCATAACTGTACCGCCAGGAATTTGTTTCACGCCATTGGGATCGCAGCAGTGAAAAAGTTTACATTCTGATAGAATTAGCCAGATTTCTAATTGGAAATTGAGATTTTAGAGACGTTCATCGTTATCGGTAGAAAAATTTATATATCGCGTAGAAGCTCTTACAGCACAGTCGTTGGATGGCAACTTTGAGCTTCTATTTTGCTATGCTACTTATTTAACTTGTTTAAAGACAGCAGTAGCGAATGGTATTGGAGATACCACAAAAGTGTTCCGTCCGTTTGTTGGCCCCACTTGTGTCGATCGTTAAAGGCCCATTTTAAATATGGACTAACAGACTTAGACATGCGCACAGCCATTTCGTTGAGAAAACAAAAATACAAAACTTTTTCAAACCTCATCAAGCTATTATGTTGTTCGCCGATAGATTTACACAGACAATGTCCGAGCAGTCATTGCTTGAGGTGCTGCAAGAAAATTTATTGTTGCAGTATGACATTTTGTACGTATCGATTTATAATCTGGTGCCCTTGGGACACGTCGTAAGCAAGGGGAACGGTTCATGAAAGCAGTTACAAAAACTATTGTTCCTTCTCAGCGCCTAGTTCCAGGACGGCAGGTTCATAAAATTGCAATGCAAGCAGATTGTGAACTGGTTCGTGTTGGAATGTGCCGCGTGCACCGTCGACCAGTGACCGAGTGACTGATGAAATGATCAATTTACTCAATCAACTACCGCACTTGACTTTACTCGCTAGTAGTCCTTTGGATAATAGTTCAAAAAACTTGATCGAAGTCTTATCTGATGTTATTTAAATCAAAGCTCATTATCAACAACGAAGATCTTTCCGAAAACTATGCAAAGTATCCCGTAATGCAATCACACCATTTGCCTTGGTGTTGCTGTATGGCAAGACAATTAGCGGTTTAATGTACACTGGCGCTTCTATCAGTTGGATAGGCAGTAGTTTTGCACAAGAACTAGTAGACAGTCATAGCAATTTCAAGGGAATGAATTCCAATGTTTGTAAGACAGATGGCCATAAACAACCAATTATTGGTAGAATTACGACGCCAGTTAGTTTCCGCGGTGAGACCAAGCCATTGTGTATTTATATAGTACCATTTTGGTATCAAAACTTAAAACTCGGCAAACATATTTGCAGAAAAAGGACTTAAAATTTGCGTCCATTTCCTTCATTTGCGGAAAAAGGATTGGAAAAAACTTGCTGGTTATTGCATAGTATTGAAGTTAACGAGACACAGCCAATTAAACAGCGTCATTGTGCTGTATCTCCCGCTATAGAAAAATTTATGTACAAGGAGCTTAACAGAATGCTAAATATATAACGAGCATTGATTTAAAGATGTGAATTGGCAAATGCCGCTCACTGCCGAGTATAGAGAAAAGACAGTCATTACAGTTCCGGGAAGGCCTTAAATCAGTTTACAGTGATGCCGTTTGGATTATCGAACTCCCCGCAAACTATGTCCAAACTCATGGACAAAGTTATAACGGCAAATCTTAGGAATTAAATTTTCATTTATCTTGACGGTCTAATTGCTGTATCCGATACTTTTGAAAGGCATCTGGCTGTCCTTACAAAGCAGCTATCGCTTGCCAGACTTACTATAAATGTCGAAAAATTGAGGTTAGGTCTTGAAGAAGTAAAGTATCCGGAACATATAATTAGAAATGGTATTATAAAGACTGACCCCAAAAAGGTAGCAGCTATACGAGATTTTCCAATCCCAAAGTCAGTAAAACAAGTGCGAAGGCTCTTGGGCACTACAGGGTAATACCCCAAATTCATTCAGAACTATGCCTCAATTGCTAATCCAATTACTGACACGTTAAGGCAGCGTCGCAAATTCATTTGGACAGACAAAGCACAAAAGGGGATTTGTAAATATATTCTGTAAAGGAAAAAGGATGCTTAATCACCATTATGTATGTAAAGAAATTTATAGCATTTAGATTTAGCAATTAAAAAATTATTTTTAAAAAGTATCGCTGCAGCCAGCTGCTGCACAAAGCGCTTCTCATATCAGTGCCTATTCTGAAATTTATTAAGGGTAAATGAATTAACAATTACTCAAAAAGAGACACCAATTTAAATAAATGTGTTTTTTTCTTATAATGCGCACTTAATATGACCCCCAATTGTGTTGAATATTCACGGTACTAGTGAGCTATAGGTTGGATTTGTAATTCCTTAATTCATTAGTATACCTATACCGAACTTAAACAGATGAAAATTGACCTTAATAATTATAAACGTAGTAAGGAATTAAAGCAATTTCCTTTACTTTCTTTACATACAAAAGTCAATAATGAAAAATTAACCTCAGTGTAAAGTTCAATATTCATAATGTATTCATATTGTATTATACTTCATATTTCTACTTAATATAAAACGAGAGAAAAAGCTCATTCGCATGTACACTCCTTAAAGTAAATGAGTAAAAGCTAAATTAAGAGTAATTTAAAAAGAATTTCTTTTGTTTATTAGGTAATCCTAAAATTACAGTTTACCCTACAATGCAAGTTAAAGAAAAAAGAAATGGAAATTGTGTCGTTTCTGTGTAATTAAGACAAAAAAATATTGTAAATAACCAATAATACCTTTTTTTTAGAATTGCATGCGGAATGAAAAACTCAAAAATTTGTCTCTGCATATACCTTAGGCTTACCGCGAGCTTTCCGACGTGGCTTGTGATAATTGCTCTCTCCCATGATAATTACCCACAGCGAGCTTTCGCACTAAGTTTGCACCATCTCTTGATAACTAATTTCAGCGACACACACTCCGCAACACCAGGAACCACTTCCAGAGTGGGATGATGCATGTAAGTTACTCTCTTTCTTTTATTATGAGTCGCGCTTAGATCAAGAACATTATGTGAGTACCTAACCTTTCCAAAGCTACTCTTCAAACTTGAGCAACTGTACACGAGTCTCTTACAACAGCAGCCAATCAACCATATTTATTTAATTATTTTTGTTTGTTTTTTAAAACGCAAGGCGACCATCACGGAATACATAATATTCATATAAACTACCTAATTATAATAAATAGT
>JAWNMR010000482.1:0-39535 GCA_035043845.1 Drosophila picticornis
CATGCCACTGCTGTTCATCAATTCTGCCTGTCGGACAACATTGATTGGCGTTTAATTCCCCCTCGCTCTCCACACTTTTGCGGATTGTGGAGAGCATCAGTGAAAACCGCCAAGCATAATTTCTATCGATGTGTCCTGGCGACTAAGATGTTTTGACTCCAGTTCATTTTCTGATTGGCGGACCTCAATCAACATTGCTCGAGTTGCTGACCTGAAGACGCCTAAAGGATTTGTCAGAAGAGCTGTCAACCAGATGTGCCTGCTGCCTGTTAAGGAATTTGTTGAAATGGAGTCTTTCATGGCTTAATATCAATAGCTTATTGTTAGTCTTAATAAGATATCCACAATGTGTTAAGTGCAGTTTGAGCTGCAGCAGCCAGCGTTAGCAGTGCTCTCATTGTACAGCGCTCTCTTTGTGCAGCGCTCCCTCTCTCTTCGGCCGTTCGTTGATCGGCCGGCTGCTGCAGCTAATTAGTCGTTTCGCAGCGCACTAGCTGATCGATCGGTTTAATAATTCTCGTTGTTGATAGGTTTAGCAAGTGACTTCAAACCTTAAATAAACAGTGTAAATAGATTCAATAAAATTTATTACGTGGAATTAACTTCGTGTTATTAATTGGAAAATAAAGCTGTCAAAAAGCTGATAGCGCAAACAATAATTTTGGAAACAAATTAAAATGAAGTGCCGAGGAGTAGCATTCGTCGAAACAAATTGATATCATTGTAATGGTAGGGTGGGTAGAAAAGAGGAACAACTATCATCTTTGTTCCCTCTAATAGGACTAGTGTCTCAGTGTAGTTATAGGACGTGTCGGCGTCTAAAATAGTTAAAAATTGAATTTCAGTAACCCAAGTTGTTTCTTGTTTTGTAAACTCGCACTAATTAAATGTGGCAGGGCAGACCTGTATTGATTGAGTGAAGAAGAACCACGACAATCCGGCGAGCTACGACGAGCATAGCGAGAGTGCGCATCTCGAGCTCAACAATTCAACGGTCACTTAAATTGGCAGTTCCATCAGCCAATCATTACTGAATTCCACATAAGTTATGCAAAAATAGCTAATACGAAAAGAAGCAATATTCTAGTACGTTACACATGGCAGACAAATGGATAGCCCCACCCAGACAAATGGATAGCGCCACCCATCAATTCTGCTGTAAGCGATACAGATCAGCAACGACTACGCTGTGTAAAATGGAACTGGACTGCGCTCGCAATATAATTCTACAAACAATACAGCAAGCTGAATTTATAGCTGATCTAAAAGGTTTAAAGCGCCACAATACAGTGGACAAAAAGAGTTTTATCTTATCACTCTCACCAATACAAGGGTCAGATGCGAGTTGGAGATAGATTGGAGCAAGCCCCACTCCCTTACAATGCAAGGCACCAGCTTTTGCTGCCTTAAAACGATCCAATAGTAAAGATGATATTACGAGAGCTCCATGAAGACGACATGCACTGCGGCTCGCAAGCCTTACGAACAACTGATATACAACAATATTGAATCCTGAACGACAAAACTATGTCGAGAAATATCGTTCACAACTGGGTGAAGTGCAACAAGACAAAACCCAAGGTAATGAATCAAATTATGAGCAATCTGCCAGCCGATCGAGTAACACCAACACGCTCCTTTCTCTAGAAAGGCCGTCCACCTCGAGCTGGTTAGCGATCTTACTACAAATGCCTTTATAGGTGCCATGCGACGCTTCCTAAGCCGCCGCGGCAAATGTCAAACCATTCATTGTGACAATGCCACCAACTTTGTTGTAGCAAACAACCAACTAAAGGAACTAAGAGGATCAATATTTTGCGAGAAGGCTCAAGAAGAGATCATCAATCACTGCAACAAAAAACAAGTTGTCTTCAAGTTCATACGGCCACGAGCGCCATCACTTGCAGGCTGCGGTAAAGTCTGCAAAACGACTACTGGTTACCACAACAAGCACCGCATCTATGACATTCGAAGAATTAAACACTCATCCAATTACACCAATGTCAAACGACCCTACGGACAACACAGCCCTCACCCCAGCACATTTTCTGATTGGTGAAACGCTGACTGCTCCCTCCGATGTCAACACTAATCGCAACGAAAAATCCTTACTAAAACGGTGGGAACTAGTATCCAGACTTAAGCAAGGATTTTGGAAACAATGGTCACAGGAATATGTACAAGAATTGCAAGCCAGACATAAGTGGAAGGCCGTCAACCCCAATATCAAGGAAGGCATGCTTGTTCTAGTCAAGGAACAACATACCTGTGATGAACTGGCCAATAGGACGCATTATACACACATATCCAGGCCTTGATAATCACGTTCGTGTGGCAGGCACCTACAGGCGCCCCATAACCAGGCGTGCACCGTTATTTCCAGAAGACATGGCCAAAAAACGCCCCATCAGGGAAACCGAGGACACAGATAAAATTGATGCGTCACCCGTTCAACGAAAACTCTTTACGTTACCCTTGGTACTGACTCAATATATGTGCACTGTTCGACACAAAGCCCGGAATCTATTGTGAAAAATTGGAAGAACGGAGAGAGCAGTCTCCGATTGGACCATGGTAATTTACTATGAATTGGAGCCATACTGGTGCGATATGAAAACATTTGATTCAGGCATAAACGAATTCAAATACATGTGCGCAGAATTAAATAATAATCACATATGTCCATATGTCTCCATATCTCAGCACTTTCTTCACTTGTATGACATATTACAAATGACAAATTCACTTATGCAACATACACGAAAACGCCGGTCTCCATTTGATTCAGTGGGCAACATTGCGAACAGTCTATTCGGAGTATTAGACTCGAACTA
Source organism: Drosophila picticornis (assembly GCA_035043845.1). Classification (NCBI taxonomy): domain Eukaryota; kingdom Metazoa; phylum Arthropoda; class Insecta; order Diptera; family Drosophilidae; genus Drosophila; species Drosophila picticornis. The sequence continues at coordinate 2,835 of JAWNMR010000482.1, forward strand.
CGCTAATAAAATGACCAAGGTGATAGAGAAGGTAAAAACAGACGAAGAATTTGTACTGACATTACTGAAGAATCAAACTTCAGTACTTGATTCAACCATCAACATTGTCAAGACGAAAAGATCTGCTTGAACAGCAAGTTGCTATCATTAGCCAAACCAGAGGAAAATACACTGGTTCACGTCTCAGGGAGACTTACCCAAAACAAATAATCTGCAACGCTGCCGAACATTACCAAATGAAGAATACATTTTCTTTGACCATCAAGCTATGTTTATTGTTAGCAACCGGTGTGAGTTTCAACTGTTTAACAACAAAACACTAACAATGTGTCAAGAATCTCATAGAACAACCAAAATGGTTTGGTCAAAAACACACCATCCTAATAATTGGATCTTTGCAGCGCATTCTGTAATGGAACTACCAGCCGTATGCAATGGAACGCCATCTACTATACAACTGATGGACACCGGACTACTATCGCTATCATCAGGTTGTACTGCACGCAACTCGGAAATTAGCATCATTATAAGTCAAGTGAGAAAGGACTATGTTCATTTTGGCAACATGATCGACCCAAACACGACTCAAATCAACATATCAAAGAACAAGGAACCAGAAGAAAAGGATCTAGATAACTTGCAGCTAAAATTGAATCAACAAACAAGAGCTGCCCGACCAAATAAAATCAGTACAACATCATCATATCCCCTCTTATGCTGATTTAGTAGTATCCGTCCTTGCAACCAACCGCTACAAGGAATGAGGCTGCCATTACACCCGTACCATCAGTATCCCAAAGATGATTTACACTGGATCTAGATGATGGTTGAATTGAATGTTTAGATTCATACAATCATAAGCCAGCTATACACTGCAGATAGCGCAGCTACACAGCACATACACACAATCAATAGGTTGCAATAAGAAATACGTTCACACCATCTGTCGAGTGGCCTGCAATTAACACAGGCGTAGTAAATATGATAATTTAAAGACATAATATCTGTACACGCATAGGATTGATTGTTTGGGTCAACCCGCAAATAGCATAACTACTCCTATGCAAACATTATCGTCTAAAAATTCTGTATATAAACCATGCATTTTTCTCCAACTAGTTACAAGTGGTACTTGCGACCCCTTCTAGTAGTCAGTATGTATGCTGACTGCTTCCCTTAAAATATATGCAAATACAATATATATGTATATAATAAAAAAAAAACAAAACAACAAAAAAAAAACTGGTCTGATCAACAGCCATATAAACCAAGTAACACTCATTATCAAAAAAAAATATTCAATAATAATTCAAATTTAAGAAAGTTAAGTAACTGAAATTAGAATTAAGAACAATTTTCACAATCTACCGCCTCAAGTTAAAGAATACATTAATTTGAAAGTAATTTAAAATAAAGTGCTAAGGAATAGAATTTGTCTGTCGAGTATCCATGCTAAGTTTTTATAGAATGTGGTAGGATTTAAGGAGTCCGTCCAAGGGATAAGGGATGGTAGGGTGGGTAGAGGAGAGGGACAACTACCATGTTGTTTTCCCTCTAACAAGACTATTGCCTCAGTGTAGTTTAGGACGTGTCGGCGTCTCCAATAGTAGAGAATTTAATTTCATTTGGCAGTTCCAACTGCCAATCATTAATTAGAAATGACCACCTAACTTATCCTGAAGGAATAGCTTATATAAAGAGTTAATAGTACCCTAGGACCCTATAACACACAGCGTGAATGGAGAAGTGCCGACTTACATTCAAAGCTTGAATGTGTAGCATGTGAAAAAAATGTCTGCGCTTGGAAAAATAGACACAGAATCGGCGATTGGTTATATATTTGACGGCTTAAGTATTAAAAGTTAATACAAATTTAATAAGTAGGGCTGTAAATCATACAGTAAAGTAAAGGAATTGTATGAACTGTATGAGCGTAAGTGTGAGTGTGAGTACAGCCCAACAGACATTACAGTGGTAATCTGATATCTGATACAAAAATTTTTCATTGCTTTAATTGTAAATCTGCTGATCACACGAGGAAGGATTGTATAGCACAAACAAAATGCTTTAAATGCGAAAGCGTTGGACATATTTCCAAAAATTGTCCACAAACAAACAATTCAAATCGTGCAAGTGGTGAAAGACATTAAGCGAATCAAATTTGCGAAGCTGAACGGAGTTACGATTGGGTGGACGAGCATCAACCAGCTGTATCATCAGTCATTTGCCCTGTTCTGTTGAAGATTGTTCCCGATGCTCAAATGAAAGTATTTCGTCACCAACCAAATCGTCACACCTACGTACATTACGATGCAATCAAGCATCAAGTTCGTGATTGCAGAATCATTGGAAGAAATGCTGTTCAGAAGTTCTCTTACCCAAAGAATATAAAAGGAGTTCAGTCCTTTTTGGGTTTAACGGATTTTTCAGAAAGTTCATCACAGGCTACGCACAAATAAGGATATTGTATTCAAATTCGAGATAGCCGATCAGAATTCGATGAATCAGTTAAAAGATATTTTATCACGAGAAGCAATCTTACGCATATTGTGTAGAGATGCGTACATAGAGCTACACGCGGGTGCTTCTAAAGATGGTTTCGGCGCAGTTTTGCTTCCAAAGTTGTAGTGGTCGTTTAACAATTATTTTTATTTTTTTTTGGGTACATTATTGGTCCACTTTAAACTAGCTGTTGGTGCTTAGTCGGCCGCTCAAGCGAACAAATATGCAGATGGAAGACGATAAAGGAAAGAATCTTGGAGTTTATCATTTAAAAGACATACAATATAAAAACTAGCTTGTAGAGACAATTGTATTCAAGATAATATTTAAACGAGTAAGTCTCGTTTCAATATCTGTGGCGGTGGGGGTGTAGTAGTTGTTCAATAATAATAATTTTTTGGGTACATTATTGGTCTACTCTAAACTAGCTGTTTGTACGGCTCAAGCTGAGATCTTGTTGCGGTCAAATCGACAAGGTTACTGAGAGAAAGAAGTCGTCGAAGAAAATTCATGAGAGTATTACATATATATTTATATATACATATATATATGTATTTTTGTATAAGTGGTGTAAAAAATAAAAGGTAGGTTAGTGCAATTGGTAAAAGAAAAGCATTCATCAGAACAATTTCAAACCGTTATAGGCAATTTCTTTCGGAAAGAGGAAGAGACCAGACCTGCCAACATTTCTAGCAAGCTACATGCGGCCGATAATTTACACCGAGTAAATGATATATCCGACAAGGTTGCAGTTATTTTTCATTCAGTCGACATCGGAAGCGTCGCTAGACAGCGTGACAAAAGTGCGAAGGAGTGTTTTACCCCAGGAGAGCCTCTTCATCCCACGAATCCCGATTGAGCGGATATTCTCTATTGTCAAGAAGACAATAAATTGGTTTCAACACATAATTCCGAATTTATTATCAGCTAGTGCCAGTTGAACTTAAAAGTTAATCTATGAAAACGTAAATGTCACAAACACACATAATTTGGGTTCAAGTGCTTATCAGCTTCTGGTGATTTGTATGAGCGTGGACAAACCGATCATAAAATATGAGCAAACCATAAAAACTTTGATGAATTGGCAAAACACTCTAAATTACATTGAGTGTCTCACCTAATCACTGTCAATAAGAAAACTAATCGTAAATTTTTTTATGCTAATATGCGCATTGTCGTACAAAATTTATAAATATTCCATTGCAACCAGAAGTAGTTGATGCATTAATAATTTAAATATACACTAGCTGATATTAACTTAAACGGATAGTCAAATGTAAATTGTATGTATGTATATATGTGTTTTCTAATATTTAAATAATTTTTCCAAATAGCTTCATCTCTACCTCGACGGTTTGGGCACAACGCATCGATTTAAAAAAAACTGCAAATACAGTGAGAAAAGAATTAGCTATTATGTAGGTACCTAAACAACTATATGCGTGCGGCCTACTTAGTAAATAAGGAAAACCATATATGAATATTTAAAAAAAAAGCAGGACTTATCCACAACTATTTATTATGTAACGTCCATTATCAAAAAAAAATAAATAAATAAAATAAAATAAATACTATTCAATATTTATATAAGCTTTACTTATAAAAATTGATCTCTAAAGTTGAATTTGAGCATGAATCTACATATGAATAATGAGAAAATAAAGCTCAAAATTAAACATACTGTTTGCGCTACTAGCTTTTTGTTAGCTTTAATTTTCAAATAATAAAACGAAGTTAATTCCACGCTATAAACTTTATTTAGTGTATTTACACTGTTTATTTGAGGTTTGAAGCCACTTGCGAAACCTCTCAACAACGATAATAACAACACCGATCGAAGCTATGCGAAACGGCTAATTAGCTGCAGCAGCCGGCCGATCAGCGAGCGCCCTTTATCGAGAGAGAGAGAGAGAGGGAGCGCTGCACAAAGAGAGCGCTGTACAATGAGAGCGCTGCTAACGCTGGCTGCTGCAGCTCAAACTGCACTTAACATAGTGTGGATATGTAATAAAGATAAGATAACAATAAGCTACATTCGAACATATTGACAACTCAAATCAATTCAATTTCTTCGCTGCTGCTGCCAACATACTCCCCCCGTTGAAAGACTCCCTTCCCAAAATCCCAAAATTCTTAACAGGCAGCAGGCACATCTTGTTGACAGCTCTTCTGACAAATCCTTGAGGCGTCTTCAAATCAGCAACTCGAGCAATGCCATCCCTGCCTGGTATTAAAGCCAGCACTCTGGAGAGTGGCCAGCTCATGGGAGACAGATTCTCGTCCTTAATGAGGACCACGTCGCCCACTTGAATAGGACGAGCTGGGGTGGTCCATTTAGTACGCTGTTGGAGGAGTGTGAGATACTCCTCCCGCCACCGTGACCAAAAGATTTGCTGTAGGTGAGTCACTCGCTGCCAGCCATCCAAGCGATTGTAGTTCAACTTGGTTAGATCTGGCTTTGGTGTTGCGCGAACGCTTTCCTTTGGCTTTTGTGGGGGCTGCACGGCGCTCTGATGCCTCGTCATCGTCGTCACCTTGCTGTACATGAGGCTATCCAGTTGGAGCTGCTGCTGTTTCGTTATATTCACAGCTGTATGGGCTTCCAGACGCTGCCTACTCCACTTATCCAGGTAGTCCTCCTCTTTGTCTTCATCTTCATCATCAGCAGCCGGTTGGGAGTCCTCATCGCTGTCATTGTCTTGTTCCATCTGTTCACCGGCTACAATTTTGGCTCGTAGCTTAAGATCGGCTGCACTCAGATAGCCTGGTATGCGCCAATAGCTCTCCATGCCCACAATGGACGGTTGCATGCCCAGAGCGACAAGGACCTTTTGAAAGTCACCCAGCTCCATGGCATCCTTTTGTATATCGAGCAGTGGCAGCAACGGGACACCATCATCATCATCATCATTGCCGTCGGCCGCATCGATATCCTCGCTGGCATCCTTGAGACTCTCCCTTAGCCAGTCAAATGCCGCCTGATACACTTCGGCATCCACCTGTGAAATTAAGGAACGCACTGTGCCCACATCTAAAGGTGTGCGAACACGCTGCTTGGTCTTTGCTTTCACTATGGTCGCTGGTTGCCTAGACACCACCGCCTCCCCAAATGTCGGCTCCTCCATGTAGTCATCCTCGTTCTCGCTGTTGCTGTTCTGCTCCTGCTGTGCTTTGGAGGATTTCATTTGCTTGGCGGGAAGAATCTCTGATTTGTCGGCTATCAAATGCAGCTGCAGCATGCGCTTGATAATCTGCTGCTTGTTGCGACGCGCCTCAAACTCACGCACAATGCGCTCCAGGCAATCCGGTTCCAAGCGATGCTGATCGTATAAGCTGCTTAGCTCCTCATCCTCTTCCGGCGGCCACAGGTTCTTGCCACCCAAGGCCGCTTTGCTGGAGCCCTTCGTTGGCGCTTTGAAGAGCAGACTCATTTCCTTTAGTTTTTTTAGAATGCCGCATCGAGTCCGTATCTTGTCTACCAAATTGTCTAGAATCCAATCAATCACATCCTTATCGGTTTCGGGATTCCGTTGATTCTCCTCGAAGAGGAAACGCAGCTCCACCTCCTGTTCCTCGGTCCAGGCGCCCTTGGTGCCGGTTTCGTAGGCATCACAATAGCCCGTCTCCAGCTCGTTGGCCTCTCGTATGCCTTTGTAAAATAATAACTCTGCATAGATTTTTGGATTAGTTGGTGCCACTTCTACAAATTTGCGCAGCACATAGATGCCAAGGCGGCGCAGCTCCTCCTGATGGGCATCACGTTCCACGGCGAAGACTTCTTGAAAGATACGAAACAGCTTGGCCTGATAAAGCATGCCTGGACAGGAGCAGCCGTAGGCAATGCGATGCAGGATGGTAACAGCCGCTTTCAGCGCCGTCGTCGGTATCCTTGTCCAGTCGGTCAGTACCAGGATGCAGGCGTGCACAATTTTTGGATGCAGCAATCTGCGAGCGAAATCGTCAAATTTAAACGTTTTCTCTGTGAGTCCATTATCTGGCTCATCAAACTCCTCGTTTGCCATATCCTCATCCTCATCTGCATCCACATCCTCATTCCCATCAACATTCGCCTCTGCTGCGGTTTCAACTGAAGATAGACGAGTAAAGGTCTTCACGAAATGCTGCTCGCACTCCAAATCCTCCTTATTCCCTGACGCAATGGCCTCGCTGCAGCTGTCAACCTCCTAAGATCGTCGAACAACCTCATACAGTCGATCGTCAACAAAGGAGAAGTCCTTCGATGCGGAATTTGAGACCAACAATGACGTGTGGCTAACACGATGGCCACCACCAGTGACTACCCAGCCAAGACGAGTCCTTTGTAACAAAGGGAGTCCAGGTAGGAGCCTGATCTGACCAACGCACAGTAAGTCGAAGAACATGCTAGCTCCAATCAGCAAATCCACACGATGGGGTTTATTAAAGGCGGGGTCAGCCAGTTGTATGTTGGCTGGAATGTTCCAATTTCCTATGCCAATTGGAATGCCGGGCTGACTGTCGGTAATAGTGGGTGAGACCAAAGCTGTCAGTGAATCGGCATAGTGTGATACTTGAGATTTGAAGCAAATTTCCACCGTGTGACCTTCAGTAGGAAGATTAGTGCCACCGAGACCGGACACTGTAGTTGTAGATGGAGTTTTTGTCAATTGTAGCTGTTGTGCGAAGCGAGAGGTGACCAGATGTAATTGAGAGCCCGAATCCAGTAAGGCTCTGCATGGAATAAATAGGCCCGAACGACTTTTCACTAAAATTATCGCCGTGGCCAGTAGCACGACTTCTGATGATTCATCGTGTGCAGAAGACGATGGTGCACTGAATGGTGTAGACGCAACAAGAGCAGAGTCAGATGACTCATTGGCGGGCTGATGGGAGATGGTGGCATCAAAGTGCAGCAGGGTATGATGCCTATTACCACAGACATGACAATGCCCACTGCTGCATGCCCGAGAATGGTGTCCGAGCTTTAAACAATTGAAGCAACGAGCCAGCTTCTTAACTTCCTTGAATCGCATCGAGGGAGACAAACTTCCAAATCTGGTGCATGCGTAAATAGTATGGCCGAAACAGTTACAGAATGGGCATGGAGAATTGTTTGATTCGGATGCCACTAAGGTTCGTCTACTGTGGTTGGAAATTTAATTGTTTTTTCCCACCTGAGAATTAAAGGAATGATGTCCCATTGCATGCTCCAGGTTCGTCAACTTATGGCATCGCTTCTCCAAGAATGCGTAGAACTCATGCGCTGAGGGTATGTGGTCCATCGGTGCAGACTCCTCCCAAGAACTCTGAGTGGCGATGTCCAGTTTTTGCAGTAACATGTGTAACATGCGCGCGCATATGAGAGTTGACCTTGTCCGAAAACTCTCGAAGTTTCCCTGCTGAGGTCGAATCCACCTTCTTGAGGCCAACAATCTCCTTGATGTGCGACTGGAAAACTAAACGCTTGTTGTTAAAGCGCTTGCTTAAAATGTTCAAAGCCGCGCGATAATTTTCACCTGATATTTCAAGCGAACGTACTGATTCTAACGCCACGCCCGATAAGCACGACCGCAAGTGCTGTAGCTTTTCAATGTCACTAAGCTGAGTGTCTGCGTCAATGATAGAGTTAAACATGGAAATAAGATTAGCGTATTCCGAGTAACCTCCAACAAAAGTAGGCAGCTTGAGCTCAGGTAAGCGCGGTCGATGCGATCGATCAATATATATAGGAGCTGACCGCTCAGCTGCCGACTCAACATTCCGAAATGATGACGATAAAGGACGCGAATCGCACAGTTCAAGCTGCCTTTTTAAACAACATGTCACTTCTACAAACAGCCTCATAAAGTTCATACTTAAAACGCTGCCTATTTCGTCGTAGTCAAGACGTTCCAGACTGTCGTGAGCGAGGTTGAATGAGGCTTCCGTTTTGTTCAACAGATCTAAGTTTGACATAATTTGAACAGAGTCAACCGAACTTATCGTCGACACCGGCCACAACACGTCTAGCCTCTGTAGCGCGGCATAAATTGATTTCGCCTTTCGCTTATAAAATGAACTAGGTGCAGGCACACTATCACTGGACGCGACTGTTGTTATGTTCATATTTAGGCTTATAGCGCGCACAAAATTGCTGCTCACTGCACAAAGTAAAACTGCAACAACAAATGCACCGAGAGAGAAACGGTCAGTATATGCACAGCTGCTTATGTACACGAAAAGGTTCATGAAAGTTCAAGCGATACAGAGGCACACACTAAACGACGATTGACTAACGGAATTCTAGTGCACTTGTTGTGTCTGTTTTATGCACCTTTGGTTGCTCAAGTTAGTTTTTTTTACTAATAGCAGTTCACTAATGATCCGTTTTGTATTATTGCTTATTAGGCGCACTTTATGGTTTGATTAAAACGATGCGCGAGTAACAAAAAAAAAGATCACGTCGGGGTCACCAAATGTTTGCGCTACCAGCTTTTTGATAGCTTTAATTTTCAACTAATAAACGAATTTAATTCCACGTTATAAACTTTATTTAGTGTATTTACAATGTTTATTTGAGGTTTGACGCCACTTGCGAAACCTCTCAACAACGATAATAACAACACCGATCGAAGCTATGCGAAACGGCTAATTAGCTGCAGCAGCTTACTCCTGGATTATGTTCTTTGATACAGATGGTTATGATGAAACGGATTTGGATGTATATCAGAAAATCTTATCAAAAACCAATGCACATAGAAAAAGTGATGATGAATGGCGGCAAACCTGATCTGATGCTCCCATGTACAAACCAGTGAAATGACAATGATCCCTAGAGCGATCACTGCTTAAATTCTTTTTACAGATATGGCAAGTGTGTGAATTTCTAAAACTATTCTCTTTGTCTGTACTCATTATTATGTGTTTTATGTTACTTAAATAACACGTGTAAAAATCATCTCGGATAAGCGACAAATTTAACACCTGCATCTTCCCCAATCTCTTGTAACGAACACGTTGAAGTGTGCATCAAACTGGAAGCGTACTATGCCTACAGGGAAAATGGGGTGGGTGCTTTTGCTACCTAGTAAGCTGTCATGTCACATATCAAAAAATTAGTAGACAGAGATGTTGATGTTCTTTTTCTTTTACCCGCCCAACCTGTAGACTAATATTCAGTGCCTTTACTCTATTAAAGATGCAAAACCATATTTATCTGAGGAGCCCGTTAAACTATTTTTAATCCATTATTGATTCCTTACATACTTCATAATGTTTTACAATTTTTATCGTTAATTTTAGAAGTGTTACTTAATTACTTCATTCAATAATAAACATATGCTACAAAGCCCTTGGATATATATATATATATATATGTGTAATTTGATTCATATATTGCTTTGTATGCCACATTTGTTATATGGTAATTACTGGTTGGTTATTTTCTTTATAACTTACAATATCCGAGTGCGGTTACGACGTACTTACAGCACCAAAACTGCTGTGTTAGTAGTCCATCGTAGTCGACAGGCCGGAAGACGGATGACGTTGCTGTTTGAACTTCAAAACTGGTTAGACCATATAACAGATGATATTACATATACATACTAGTTTAGTTAATGCGTTATTAAATTAAATATAAAATTTTCACAAATTCATTCTAAGTTAATTTAACATGAAGTTTTACTGAATTGTTGTCTATGGCCTTGTAGAGTTCAGTCCTAAATAACAGAAATTTTTGAATGCGGTCACTATTTCTTCAGGATAATTCGGTCAGCAGCCGCTCACATATGATCCGATACTTGCAGAAGTTGGTGCACTTTATGCGAATAAGATGTTGCATGTTTGCGTCCGAGATTTCAGCGCTGGCACGCATTTAAAGAGGCGGTACCGCTACACGTGAGCACTATGGATACGGCGTCAGGGAGTTTGTATATGTAGTCCCCGTTTTGCACACTTTACAAAATAATAGCAAGTTAATTGTTAATGGCAGCAATACGTTTGTCGCGCTCGAACCGGCACACTGTATGTGATCACAATTTGAATTACTGGTGTATCCGAAATGGCACAATTTGCTTATGGTAGCCGCCACGATTCGGGAAGACGCTTATACACCAAAAATCTTTTAAGGAATAGGCTGTGCAGGGTTGTTATAATATACTTACTCAATTTCTAACCCATATTGGTGGGATTACACTTTAACAAAGTGTAACAAACGGCTGTGAATGGTTCGGTTGGCGCATCATTATCGATCAACTGTTAACATGTGTGCTTACGGCTGATCGCTGTTACAGTCACGTCACAAAAAATTTAACCATTGCGGATTGTTCCCATTTTTCTTAATATTAATGTGCCTACGTGTTCACCACTACAACACAAGTTTAATTTAAGAATTTGCATATGTATTTCACATGAAAAAAGCCTAAAATTAGCGGATGCTAAGTAAGTTATATGTTTTCTGATTTGTAACATAAATTTTATTTATATATTTTTGGAAATCCGAAATTTTTTAGCAATGAGTAATCTTTCCTATGAGTGAGCTTATGTTATCCAAACACAACGAAATAGGGTGACCAGTTTATATTGCTTAGATACAAATCCCAATGTCTATGATCGAGTTGTACATACGATCTTGAAGCAGCGTTAATCGACCGATTGATTGTGGTGAGCAAGCAGCGGTATAGATTTGGTTTTTACAATGCCTTGGGAGAAATGCAGAGAATTCATGGCTTTTAAATTGAGTTCCATTATTACTTACAATTATCTCAGGAACACCAAACCAATCAAAAATTTCCTCCTTCAAACTGCAATCTTGGAGTTAAATTTCTTTAGAGATTTCAAGAATGTAAATTTGGAAAAGTGGTATACTACATAAGAATTCCAATATTTCCCTTTCTTGTACGTGGGTAAGGTCTAATAAAATCCACGTAAAGTCTTTGGAATGGCTTCTGACTTATAGCTTGATTACCCACTCGTGTTTTTAGTGCATAGGCTCGATTTTTAGAAGTTTTACATAATTCACAGTTTCAAAAATACGTGCGACAGTCAAAAACCATTCGTGGTCAATAAAACTTGCGACGATTTGGAAATCCGGTAAATTGGCTTTAACATAATGCTATTTTAGTTTGGAATGCGTCTGAGATGAAGTTAATTTCCAGAATAACTTCAAGGTCTATGACTGCTATCTCATTTTGAAGATAATCTAGACAATGCATCGCCTGCAATATTTTCACTGCCTTGGCGATGTTCTATACTAAAGTAAAAAGCTTGTTGCTTTTACGCCCATCTTGCGAGTCTGCCATTCAAGTCATGTTGACTCATTAGCTAACGTAAACTTGCATGATCGGTAACGACTTTAAATTCATGACCTTCAATGTACAAACGAAATCTCTTTATGGCTAAAACTACTGCTAAACACTCAAGATCCGCTTTGCCATATATGCAATGGGTCGCTTTACTCCAGACTCATCACATTGTGCTAGTATTGCGCCTGCTCCATTTATAGACGCATCGCATTGTAACACAAAGGATTTGGCGTAACGTAGATAGACGAGAGAGGGTGCCGATGTTAGCTGTCTCTTTAATTCACCCAAGGCCTTTCGCGCATCCTTACTTCACTGAAAAGTATTTCTTTTCAATAATTCAGTTAAAGCAAATGTTATAACTGAACACTGAGAAAGGAATCTTTGATACCAGCCGGTCAACCCAAAAAGCGCTTAAGCTGACGTTTTGTTTTAGGTGATAGAAATTCCGAGACAGCCTGAATTTTGTTTGCATTGGTTCTCAATGTGCCTTCACCTACAAAATAAGTCTGCACAATGTTTGAGGAGCATTGCGGCATAATGGTAAATTGATACAACGGTCTGTTTGGGACAGTAATCGGAGTTTTTTCTTTTGACTTGGCATCCAAACAAATCTGCCAGAAATCGTCTTTTAGGTCAATTTTGGCAATAATCTGAACAAGTGGTATACGACTTAACCGTCCTTCGATTAGAGGTGAAGGAAATGCATCCTTAACGGTAATTGAGTTCAGATTCCTTGAATCTAACAAATTCTCACTTTACCTGGCATTAAAACAAGAATAGCCGGAGAGGACCAAGCTTTTTCAATGACTCCTAACTTAATCATTCCGTCGATTTCAGTACACATCTCTTGCTCTTAAGCAAAGGACAATATAATATATAATAATATCTTTGCTTGATGGGCTTGGCATCACCAGTATCGATAGAGTGTTCAATTAAAGACGTTAAGGCTCTCCTTATAAGCTAATGGAATATATTCAGAATTTTCTATAATATTCTCACTAAGTTGCAAATTGAGGGGGTGAGTGATGTCCTTCTTATATTTTTTGTATACCACGAAGAGTTCTATACTCACTTTGCAGGCTGTGTTAGTGATTAGTACATTTTTTTTTTTGTTAGTAGGAGCATTTCTTGACTTAGATACTCTGCTGGTTCCTCTTATTAAAAAATACGAATGTTGAAATCCTCTGTTAAATAGCTTGAAATTAATTTCACCTGGCTATTAACAGGTGTAAACATGTGCATCTAATGGGAATTGGAACGAAAATGTGCGCTTCACTTTGATGATGAATATAAATCGTGTAAGTGGTGAAAGACATTAACCGAATCAAATTTCCGAAGCTCAACGAAGTTATGGTTCAATTGGAAGAAATTCAATATTCTGCAGAGCCAATAATGTTTTCTGGGTTATATAGTCGAACGTGGGCAAATTTGGCCAGGTGAACAGCATTCTCGTGCTGTTCAGAAGATCTGTTACCCAATGAATATAAAAGGTGTTGTAATGAACAACGTGGGGCACCTCGTACGAGGTGTATAGACTATTAATACGTTCGTAGTATGCGCTTGCTCGGGCCGAAGCTCGCCGGCAATCGGGGTGGGTTATTATTTTTCAACCGACTTATTAAAATGGCTTCCTAGTTATTAGTTATATATATTTATTTTTCGCGTACTATATTTTTACATAAAGAACGACAGACGAAGACAGACCATAGATATGAAAAAAAAGAACAAAAGTAATAGAAGTATCAAATTACTCAAATTTTTAGTTCAACTCTTTTTTGTTTATTTATTAAGGTGCTACCTTTTAGGCGCACTCGCCCACCCTGCCATGATCCTGTAAGCCGTTATATACATGGAGGTATCCTACCTCCATCAGGAATCATCATCAGAAATATTAAACTTAGAAAGGTTTACATATTTCATATTTTAAATGTATGATTGATTAAAACCATTAGAATATTATAGATATATATATCCGTATGATTGGAGAAAGATTCGTAATTAAATTATTTAACAAAAATGACAGTTAATCAGCGCTGTTACTGTCTGCAAGTTGTCATGCAGTAGTTACATGTATCATCAATTCAACAGGTGGCATGTACATCTTTAAATATATGATTTCATAAAACAATTTTATTTTAAATCTACTGGATTTGTAAATAAGAACAAAAACTATTACTTGTTTTCGGTTTCTTGTGTTTCAAATAATAAATAAATAATATGAGAGGATCCAATATAAATTGGTTGGGAGTATATATATATTTAGTGGCTGTTTAATATAATTAGGTAGTTTATATGAAAAGTATGCATTCAGTGCAAGGTAGCCTTGCGTTTAAAAAAAACAAACACAAATAGCAGTGTGGCTGCTGTTGAAAGAGACTTGTGTACAGTGGTTCTTTATCAAAGCGCGACGCTTAATAAAATAAAGAGAGTAACTTACATACATCATCACACGCTACAAGTACTTCCTGGGTGTTGGTGTGTGTGTGTCGCGAGTGAGCAATTATCATAAGCCACGTGCGAAAGCTCGCTGAAGCATAAATCATACGCAGAGACAAATTTTTGTTTGATTTTTATTCCGCATGCAATTCTAAATAGAGGGTACTTATAAGTTATCTAAAATATTATTTTTTCTTAAGTACACAGAACCGTCACAATTCCCGTTTTTTTTTTTTCTTACGCATGTTCTGTAGAGATGCGCACACAGACCTCGGATGCTTCCAAGGATGGTTTCGGTGCAGTTTTGCTGCAAAAGTTTGAGGAAAAACTGCTTCCAATACTTTTCTGGAGTAAGAACACCTCGCAGACTGAATTGAACAGGCAAAGTTTTGTTGGAAGTCAAGGCAGCGTGACTCGCAACTGAGAAATTTAGGCATTATCTACTCGGAACACACTAGTAAGTCACTGTAGTCACTCAATGGATTCCATACGTGCAGAATTTTGATTTTTATGTTGAGCATCGCCCTGGAGACAAAATGAAGCATATTGACTTCTTCAGTCGGTACCCATTTGGATTGCCTAACTAAAAGATGGTTTTATTAAAGCTGTGGAGATACGTACTTAAATCGTACCCTTACGAGGACTACAAGTTGAATGGCAGAATTGTGTACAAAAACGATGGAAGCAACGAACTTTTGGTTGTACCAAAGGCAATGGAGTACGAAATTATGTCTAATGTAGATAATGCTGTTCACTTAGCTGCGCAAAAAACGATGCCTGCCATCCACCTAAAACGCTGGGCGAACAGGAAACCGGGAAAACACCCAGAAAAGCCTTTACACACTCTTCATGTAGACCATCTGGGACCTGTGCATGCAGGTCCTAAGCAGTATAAGTTTATACTTGATGGCTTCACCAAATTTGTTTGCTTATTCACAACAAAGAGCACGGTCAGTGATGAGTTTATCAGGAAGCTTTAAGAGTGGTCTAATGTTTTCGGTCAGATGGTCTGCATTATTACTTCAAACAGCTTTGCAGAGTATGTTAACAAATTTGAAATCGAACACGTCAGGACAACAAGGGGAGTGGCTCGTGGCAATAGTCAAGAGCAGCGCGTCGACAGATGCATTTTGTCAACCATCTGTAAACTTTCTGCTGAGAATACGTCGAAGTGCTAAAAATTGATGCCTAAGGTACAGAAAGCGATAAATTCACACGTTCACTGTTCAACGAAGAAGACTACCTTTCATTTAATTTTTGGACTTCAGATGGACAACAAGATCAGTGACAATATTTTATCAATGATGGAACAGGAAATGGTGGATGATTTCGACAATGAGAGTAATAAAATACTTGATGAAGCAAAAATTAAAATCGAGTAGTAGCTGAAGTACAAGGCAAATTATGACAGAAACCGAAAGAGTGAGTGTGGTTATCAAGAAGGTGACTTAATTGCAATAAGACACACTTCATTTGTTGCAGAAAGGAAGCTCGTTAGTACATTTCTTGGTCCATATCAAATTATTAAAGTAAAGCGCAACGGCCAATATGACGTTAAAAAACATGCTCACGCTATGATAACATGAAGCTTTGGAAACATGCAAGTAGTAGGAAAATGGGAATTCAATGACAAAAAGCGCTTGTTGCTTTTGATTTTTAATTGCTTCATTATTGGAGTTAATTTATTGCTTTTTGGTGGGGGGAGTGACAGGTGTGTAACCTTTTTTAAAAAAATTTGTTGTTTTGGAACACGTATGAGACATTTATTATCGAATGCTATTGATTTATGGCTGACCCTTTTTTAATTATGGGCTGACATGAGGTTGAGGATCGCTCAGTAGCACTCAAGTGGAAGATCAGGTAGCAACTGCCGTACTGTTGTGCATTTGATTTTTTGAGGGTGGGTGCAATGATCAGTGGAAAGGTAATGCTCGCTTCTCTTTTGTCACTTTTTTGTCAATGTAAGAACTCATAGAACACCTCACACCTGAATGTTTTCTCAAACAATAATTAAAGTAATATCGTTGTAAACTGATGTTAATTAAGTACTTCGCACGTACGTTTGCCACGCGCTGGTACCTTCTTCGTGGGTTTGGTTCTCCCCCTTTTTACAGAGCACTCTGTTTGAGTGTTGTGTTATGTTAATTTCACAATAATTTGAGCCTGCGTTGCTTTGTGCACCTGCGGGCTTCATACCTAATATTTTAGATTGTGATTTCTAAAACCTTAGTAGTTTTCGAACTCTACAATCATCAACTCGTTTGTGTTGCGTTCTCAACTTTTAAAAAGAAACCAAAACAAAAAAAATTAAAATGTTTAACAACAAGAATAACTCCCTGAACGTCATCGAAGGACTTAACTATGTCTCCCGGAACACCTCGGCTCAAGGAAAGAGCCACCCGAACTATTTCGATAATTTAACTTAAGTGGCTAAATCATGCATGGCTATCGATCCAACCCACTCCATCATCAACAACAACATCATCACTAATCCCACCGCCAACTCCACCAGCATCACCAACAATTCCATCACCACCACCACCATCATCATCACCAGCTCCATACTCAACTCCGTCACCACCACCAACAACATCAACTCCATCACCACCACCAACAACATGAACCCCATCACCAATATCAACAATTTTAACTATAATGGACCATCAACTCAAGCAAGGGTCTGCACCGCATGCAAAATACGAATTGCATCGTCAAAGTGGAGCGCGCATCTTCGTTCTAATTCCCACAAGATGCTCGTTTTTACACCTATAAATAGTCAGGTGAAACTAATTTCAAGCGGGTTTAAGTATCGGGTTTCGACATTCTCATTTAAGAATAAGCAAACAAATTTGATCGAACCAATAGAGTTTCTGAGTGAAGCAGCTCAACAAATTCTTCCGTTAATTAAAAATGTATTGCAAACTCATACAGCTTGCAAAATAAATATTGAACTTTTTGCAGAGTATATTAAATTCGCTGATGATGAATTGCTAATGACCATTAAATCTCATCAATCCAATATGAGTATCATAACACCATCTAGTGATTTGGGAGAGATAATCAAAGATCACGCATCAATTATTTGTACGAAAATGGATGAATTCCAAGAAAAAGACAGTGGTTGGACACTGTCTCAAATATTACGGCTTGAGGTAAACATCAATAAATATACTCCACTTAAGGTTTCAAGCTTTATTGAAACACCCTAAGTATTGAGAAAGAGAGAGCAATTATTAATGTTAAAAATTTTGATGCACTTTGTTTTAAATGTGCATTAATATCAGCCCTTAAAGCACCATTAAATAACCGGACTGCACGATGGTCAGCAAACAAAGTTAATGGGATTGAAAGGGATTTCGTAAAAATTGATGAACCGCTCACGCTCAATTTTTCAAATTTGTATTTCCCACTCCCGTTGGACCAAATAAAAATCTTTGAAGCTCAGAACCAAAATGTTTTTGGCTTTGATGAGCAGTCAAATACAGTCCACGGGCCACTAATTGTGACCGAGGTGGAGAAGAAAAAACACATTAACCATGTGTTTAAAAAATTTGTCACGGTAATATTTAAATAAATACTCGTTGCTGAAAGCAATATTTTTTAAAACATACATGTTCGTTTTTATACTTCCAGACTTGTAAGACAGACGCCAACTCACATCACACAAGTCACAGTTATATTTCTGTAAAACTTGTCTCAATTACTCACATAACGAGCGGATCCATGCAGAGCACCGTCAACAGTGTGGCAAGGTTGTGTCTACGATCCCATCGGAGGAAAAAGCAAGTCTTAATTTTAAGAATTTTAATCGTAGTTATTATTTAAATAAATACTCGCTGCTGAAAACAATATTTATTAAAACATTTATATTGTTTTTATACTTCCCGACTTGTAAGGCGACAACCTACATCACACAAGTCACAGTTATATTTCTGTAAGACTTGTCTTAATTACTCTCAATGCGAGCGGATGCATGCAGAGCACCGTCAACATTGGGGCATGGTTGTCTACACTCCCATCGGAGGAAAAAGCAAGTGCTAGTTTTAAGAATTTTAATCGTAGTTTAGACGTACCCTTTGTCGTATACGCAGATTTTGAGTGTATACTAACCACCCTCAATTCACAACTGAGTGAGAATGTTTTAGCAATATCTCAGCATATTCCCATTGCATATTCATACTTCATAAAGTGCGCCTTTGACCCAGCGTTAGATAAGCTGGTTTTAGAAACTGGTGAAGATGCAGGTGCAAAATTCGTCAAGTCTCTCATCAGAGATGTAAACGATATTTTTACATGTTATTTAAACACTATAAAACACATAAGTATGACCGCAGATGATGAGATTAGTTTTAGAAATGCACTCATTTATCATATCTGCGAAAATACTTTAGCCAATGATAGAGTTAGTGATCATTGTCATTTAAGAGGCTTATATAGGGCATATAATGCCTGCAATATTAATTTTCAAACTGCAACTTTTGTTCCTGTATTTTTCCATAATTTTTCAAAATATGATTCTCATTTGTTCGTTAGGTAATTAAATAAAGTTGAAGGTGATATAAAAGTACTCCCCCTTAATAAGGAGTTGTACATTTCACTGTCAAAATATATTCATATTGCATCCCATTATAAAAACCTTGAGATTAGATTCTTAGACACTTACCGCTTCATGGCATCCAGTCTAGATGCACTTAGTAGCAATCTAGATATAGGCAGTGTCAATAACGTTAAATCATTTTTCCCATTAGATTATGAATTTCATCTAATACGTAGGAAGGGGGTATTTCCCTAAGAGTATATTGACTCAAAGAGCAGATTAGACTGATGTTCTTTTACTCTCAGACGTGTTCCAAAATTTTCGTGCAATTTGCAAGGAAATATACTCATTAGATACCGCCCACTATTATACTACACTGGGTCTCTCATGGGATGCAATGCTAAAGACAACGAAAATAGAACTAGAATTATTAACTGATATAAATATGTATAGGTTTATTCAAAACGGTATTCGTGGCGGATCAGTGCTGCAAGCGCTATCCCAAAGCCAACCATGTGTATATGGAGAACTATGACAGCACTAATGTATGTATTTAGATGCCAATAATTTATATGGTTGAGCAATGTCGCAATATCTCCCATATTCAGGCTTTAGATGGATGAATGATGCAGAATTAAATGCATTTGATAGTTCATCTGTCAAAGATAATTCAGAGTCTAGGTACATTCTCGAGGTAGATCTCTTGTATCCAGACTCTCTTCACGATTACCATAATGATCTACCTTTTTGCCCATCCAACCAAAAGCCTACTCCGGAGGCTAAAGTTCAAAAACTTGCCGCTGTCCTTAGGTCGAAAATAAAGTATCATATTAATTATAGAAATCTTCAGCAATGTCTAAGGAATGGCTAAATACTATCAAAAATACAAAAATTTGGAGTTTAAACAGTCTCCCTGGCTTAAAAAGTATATAGAATTGAATACATATCACAGAACATTAGCCAAAAATAATTTTGAAAAAGATTTTTTTAAATTATAAAATAATGATGTTTATGGAAAAACAATGTAAAACGTTGAACAACGTAAAGACATCAAACTGGTCACATCGTGGGAAACCACAAATCGCAATATACTTGGTGCTCATGCCCTCATTGCAAAAGCCAATTTCCATAGATCAGCCCAATTTTCAGAAGATATATATGCAATTCAAACGAATCGTCTCCATTACGTGTATGATAAGCCTATGTACTTAGGTTTTACAGTTCTCGAACTGTCAAAATAGCAAATGTACGATTTTCATTATGATTACATGAAGCCAAAGTACCAAGATAAAGTTTCATTGAATTATATGGACACAGACTCATTCATATATTCCATTGAGACTAAAGACTTCTTTAAAGATATTGCGGAAGATGTGGAAATGAGATTTGATACATCTGACTACCCGGAAGAGTTGTCAAAAAAATATGGAATTAGAAGGTGCAATAAGAAAGTGTTAAGAGTGATGAAAGATGAAAACAGTGGAGAAATAATGTTGGAGTTGGTTGGTCTTGGAGCCAAAATGTATTCATTGTCTCTTGAGGGGGGTGGATGTATAAAAAAGTCAAAAGGAGTTAAAAAGTTTGCGTTAGATAAGTTGACTATAAAAAGCTATAAGCAATGTCTATTTGAAGAAAAGACATTAAGTGATAGCATTTTGATGTTTAGATCTAAGATTTACAACTTGTATACACATAGAATAAGAAAAACAACTTAAAGTTCTAGAGATGATAAAAGGAAAATTGAAGATGGGATAAGTACTTATGCCTGTGGGCATTATAGAATTAATTCATAGTAGTAAGAAAAAAAGGAAAGATAAATAAATAAATAATAAATTATTTAATAAACAATCAATCAAATATTTTAGTAAAATTAAGTGGACAAAAATGTAAATAAAATTAAGGAGAAGAAAAAAAATATACGAGTATAAATAAATAAATGCATATTTTAAACCAAACAGAAGTACATGACTCTCTTTTATTTTATTTTATGCAAGCTGAAAATGTAGGGTATGACATGAAAAACAAATATATATATATATATATTTGAAAATATGCGTGTGTGTGTGTGTGTTTGTGTATCTAATTGTGCCTGTATTTAGAAATGCAGTGTACCTGTTATAAAAGGAGAAGACTTGAGGTTGTAAGTGTGTGCTTGTGTACCTGTTTGTGTATAAAAAAAGAAGAAGATAAACTCATAATTTTAGGTTGTACATACGAGGTGTGTTCAAAAAGTATCGCGAATTTTGAATTTTCGCGGGTTACGTATATTCGAATTTCGATTTTTTTGTAGCGTTATGTTGATACTCATGTCTCTCACTTATGCCGACAAGTTCGGCCATTTTGAATGTTCACTTAACTGTTGACAGCTGCTTTGCTTGCACGTGTTTTGGATCGTCTTCGATTTTTACCTATTCAAAAAAATGGATCAAAGAACCTGTATCAAATTTTGTGTGAAAAACGAAATTAAGTGCGCGGATGCATTCCGAATGTTGATTGTGGCATATGGAGAAGCTGCCTTGGACCGAAGCAACGTTTATCGGTGGTACAAAATGTTCTCAGAAGGCCGAGAATATGTGAACGACGAAGAGCGTGCCGGACGCCCGAGCACTTCAACAACAGACGAAAAAATTAATGAAGTGGAGAAAATGGTATTGGCCAATCGTCGAATCACCGTTAGAGAAGTTGCTGAGGAGCTATACATATCGATTGGCTCATGCCATTCGATTTTTATCAATGATTTGGGCATGAGACGGGTCGCCGCGAAATTCGTACCAAAATTGCTCAATTGCGACCAAAAACAGCATCGCATGAACATTGCTAATGAGATGTTGGACTCTGTCCGCGACGACCCAAATTTGCTCCAGAGGGTCATAACTGGTGACGAATCGTGGGTTTATGGTTACGACGTGGAAGCCAAAGCTCAATCATCTCAATGGAAGCTGCCGCACGAGCCAAGACCGAAAAAAGCGCGCCAAGTTCGGTCGAATGTGAAAGTTTTGCTGACAGTTTTCTTCGATTGCAGGGGCGTGGTGCATCATGAGTTCTTGCCACAGGGTAGAACGGTCAATTAGGAATATTACCTGCAACTAATGCGCAATTTGCGCGAAGCAATCCGCCAGAAACGCCCGGATTTGTGGAAGAACAAAAATTGGCTTTTGCACCACGATAACGCCCCTGCTCACACATCGTTGCTTGTGCGCGGCTTTTTAGCCAAAAACAACACACTAATGATGCCGCAGCTACCGTATTCCCCAGATCTGGCCCCCTGTGACTTTTTCTTGTTCCCTAAACTGAAGAGGCCCATTAAAGGACGACGTTACGCTACGCTTGACGAGATAAAGACGGGATCGAAGGAGGAGCTGAACAAGATAAACAAAATTAATTATTTGAAGTGCTTCGAAGATTGGAAAAACCATTGGCACAAGTGTATAATATCTCATGGGGATTACTTTAAAGGGGACAAAATAGATATTCATGAATAAATAAATAATATCTGAAAAACACAAAATTCGCTATACTTTTTGAACACACCTCGTATATGCATTTTTATTTGAATTCAAGAAGCTGAAAATAAAGTGTATATGTGTTAATGTGTGGAATATG
The DNA here is from genome assembly GCA_035043845.1 of Drosophila picticornis. Lineage (NCBI taxonomy): Eukaryota > Metazoa > Arthropoda > Insecta > Diptera > Drosophilidae > Drosophila > Drosophila picticornis. The sequence goes on from JAWNMR010000482.1 coordinate 25,176, forward strand.
ATGCGAAAAAAATAATAACACAAAGAAAATTGAATTTTGTGATGTTTTTATTTATTTAAATGAAATGAATTAATGAAATACAATTGATTAAACTTAGTATTAAGATAATTTTTTATTATTATTATTAAATATTTTTAAAGTTTAAAAAATGTGGTGAGTTTTCAAGCACATCATCACCATAAAAAATGTTCCTTACTTCGCATTCCTCAGCAATGGGCTCCTCGGCGAGAAGCTCAGCGAATGTGGGCTCCATTGTTTGCCTCTCCTCGATTATATCGATGATGGTTTCGGACTTTTCAAACTTTTGCTTCCATCGAATTTTCATCGTCATCCATGAAGTTGAACAGCTCCTGAATGTTCCTCGACATCTGTTTGAATGAGATACTTGTATTCAAGACGCTTTTTTATATTCGAAATTTCCTATACTGAGTACCGAAAACCTTAAAGTACATGTCCGAAGGTTGAAAGGAAATTACTGACAGGCTCATCACAAATCAATACTGTTTATGAAATTTTAATCTATTTATAGGACACACACGTTCGATTTTAAGTCTTTATTTTTATAGAAGTTCAATTTTATTTATCCAGGAGTTCTGATCATTTGAGAACCCAATCCATTTAACTAGAGTTCTATCATTTCGACGCCTATTATCTTTTCAATCAAGTAAGTGTTTGGAAATTTTGTTTTTCTCAACTCTTCATTATAGAAACCTCCTTTCAGAACTGTATGTAAGTAGTTGGATTGGTATTTTGTATTTGATTTATTTTGAAAATTTCAGTTGTCCAGTTCGGTGTATACCCCTTTTCAAATGTATGTTTATGCTTGCTAATACGCACGTAATCTCCAACACGGAATTTACTGCCATTGAAGATTTTTAATGATTGTAGGCAGTATTCAACAAATTGTTCTCATTTGACGAATTTACATCAACAGGTCTCATTTGAATTGTTATATGATGTTTTCGATTGTACTCATTTATCAATTGTTTATAAATTATAATCCAACAATATGTTCCATTGTAACTAAACTCTCTTCACATCATCTCCTTGAGCGTTCTATTAAAACGCTCAACAATTGACACATTAAGACCACTATAAGTTAAGTAATGATTGTGTATTCTTCCTGTAAGATTCTCTTTTTATTTATATTTTTTATTTATTTATTTTTTGTGTTTTTTTTTTTTTATAAACGAGAACAGTGCCTGCTTCCTTTCGAAAAGAGTTGTCTGCAGAACGTTTTTAAACAGTTTGTATTTAGTACTTCCACCAATTGGAAATTACTTTTCTTTTAATTCCGCTCATTTGAGGAATGTCCGAACTTGTTAACGGTCCTAAAGGACACACACTTAGCACACACAAGACACATTATTTATCTATTTTATTATCGAATCTTAAAGAGTCTATATTTAAATTTATATTTTGATTTTCACCGCTAAATAAACTTTTTAATGACTCTATTTGCGAACTAAAATTCGTTTGTATAGAACTTTCTGATTTTTTCAAGAGTTCTTCCATCTCAATTCTATTTTTATTAATTTCATGAAGAATTGTGAAATATATTGCACTTATTGTTTTCTGATCCGACTGATCTTTTCCCTTCAAAAGTTTTTCAAAGCAGTCCATTGGTTCTTCTACTTTTCTTTCTATAAAGGCTATAGGAACTGCATCATTATCTTCCAAAGGTTCACCCACATACTTAAGACGTTTGTTTGAAAATATAATGCTCTGATTTGATTTTTTAGACTTGATCTTTCTCTTTCATTGCTTGTTGAGAAGGAGTGACCAAACTTGTCAATAGGCATTTTGATAATACTAAATTATTGATAATCAAAGTATTATTATTTATCTATTCAATAAATAATTTTTGCTTCACGAAGTTTTTTTAACTATTGAAACGATTTCATTATTATCATTGGGGTTACGTTATGTTTAGATTTCTTATTTAGAGGTGTAGACATTGCACTTGGATCTTAATTTTTTGAGAAAATTTTTTTTGTATTATTTCAGTGTACTTTTTGAACGATTTCCCTTAAGCGGGCCAGGTAGATAATTTCATAATATTCATCAGTACTACTAAAGTTTTCACCGCTTTTAGTTTTATTCCTATTATTTAATTGTCCTTCTTCCTCTTCTTTTTTTACTTTCATCAACTGATTTGCTATTATATTCCCTCTAACAATTTTGTGAAGATGTTGTGTTATTGGCTTAAACGTTTCCTCTAATTAATATTCATTTAAGGCTCTCCATAATTTAATGCTCTGAAATTTTCTTTTCAGAGCGTTTCTTGTTTTTGTCAATTCTTTCAGTATAAAAAATACAGTTACAGGTGGTTTCTGGTTTCTAAGCGGTTTTATGTAGTTTTTCATGTGGTTTATCACGGTTTTTATGTGGTTTAACACAGTTTAACTCGGTTTTTCAGATGGTTTCCGATGTAAAAAATACACACACTCTAATCACACTAAAGATAGTATAACTATATATAGTTGTTATATACTAAATTCAAAAAAAATGTATTCTGGTTTTTATTCATTTATTTGTTTTAAAGTTGAATACAAGTTGATTTCAATTAACAGCTTTATGCTGTAGTAATAGAAATCTTAAACAAAAGTGTCCAGAGTTAAAAGAACCGAATCGTTGAACTTTTATATTTGTATTTTATATTCTCTCCTAAATATCTAATAAGCTCTAAAGGTGGTGGAAAATTTCCAAAACTATCAAAATATCTGATTTGCTTATCTAATTTGTATTAAGCTACCCAATGCGTTCCAGCTCTCGTTGAAAGGACTAAGTTAACAATACCACATTCTCTTTTCCGTTCTCGTTTTGGTAATGAGTCTCTCATAAATGCACCTCTGAAAAAGGGGATGTTTGTGAGCAAAGTTCACAATGTCTATGTTTGAGAGCGGCTTATTAGGTAGCTGAATTAAAAGTTTTTTTGGAAAGTCAGTTGATATAACATATCCCTTTTGATACGGTTTTAGATAGAGTCCATTGCCTAAAGCAATTGCTTCCATTTTTCTATTACGACGTTTATTCTCTTCCAATTCTTTCTTTGCATTTTTAGCACTATTAATACTCTTTGCAACAGCTGCACCACCAGAGGCACCTGGTGCTCCGAGTGCTGTTATAAGCGGCAAGAAGCCACCAACTTTAGGAACACTAATAATTCGAGGAATTATTACTTTATTTATTTTCCGCCCAAAAGCCTTGTTTATACCTTTTTTAGCGATTTTTATTGCAGATTGAGTACCATATGCTTCTCCTTCTCCAATACCCCGGTAGCCACTCTGACGGCATGCATGAATTTTTTCTTTTTCTCACATGGCTGTTTATATTCTCTTTGTTTGAGTCCCATTCCAAATTTTTTCTTAGCTTTCATTATATTGATTACAAAATAATCAGCGGCTCTTTCCCCAAGAGTGCTGTCAGAAGCTTTTACACGCTCCCACGCTCTTTCAGACAAATTTGAATCAGCTATATGCCGATTTTTCAAATCTTTATTATTAGCATATGTCGTGCTCCCTGCAAGCAGCATCTAATGGATTTATTTCCTTTTCGCCTCTTTCCAAACGACTTTCTAGCTTAGTTTCTGGGCCACAGAACTGATAGTGATTATTTTATAAATAAAACCTCTACCTCGATAGAGCAGTGATTTGCTACTAGTTGATTTATAAAAGCGTACTACCATTTGAATTGATGTGTATTCTTCAAAGACTTGTTAGAGAGTAAATATCTGCTGATAGAAGTGTATCTGATATGAGGATTAATAAAACAAAAAATGAACATAGAAGTGAGGAATATCGATTTAAAAAATGGAGAAGACAAACAAGTTAGACATAGCAGATTATTACCCAATTCAACTCCAATTGTTGGACCTTCCAATTGTGGGAAAACAGATATAATGATCAGTTTGATTGAAAGCCCAAATGGGCTAAAATTTGAAAATATTTATTTATACTCAAAGTCTTTACATCAACCAAAATATGAATATTTGAAAACACTAGTGAACTCAATAAAAGGGATGGGATATTATACATTTTTAGAAAATGAAAGTGTTCTAGCACCAGGTAAAGCCAAAAAAAACTCTATAATGATTTTTGACGATGTTGCTTGTGAAAAGCAAAATAATATTCGTGCATACTTCTGTATGGGACGACATAATAACATTGATGCGTTTTATTTATGTCAAACGTATACACGCATCTCTAAAAACATCTTGTTCTTGATAATGCAAATGTAATATTAATGTTCAAGCACGATTAACTAAATATGAAACATGTGTACCAAGATCATGAAGCCGTAGAGATGAAATTTGATGAGTTTAAGAATATTTTTCAATTTTGTTGGAAGGAAAAATATTGTTTTGTACTTATAAGTAAAAATTATCCTCTAGAAAATAAACGCTATAGACGTGGATTCGCTGACTATTAGAATTTGAAATATAATATGAGCATATCTCATTATTAGTTCTTTTAACAAAAATCGATCGAAATGACAACAACTCTTATATTAATGGGCAACAGCTCAATTTAAATGGCAAACTATCATCCACCCATTGAATTGAAGGGAAATTGTGAGAGTACACTCATTGATTTCCGAATGTATAACTCAATTCCAAATGTTGACCACAATAATAATTTATTTCCTATTGGAGAGCATGTTTTTGAAACACCTGTTGGATCATATGAGTATAAGAAATATTATTATTGAGAAAATTGACGAAAAGGAACCAAATAACCAACAATACGCTTCCAGTGATGATTTCAACTAAGGAACATCCCATATATTTTAACAAAAGGAATACTATTGCTCAATTATTCGTGTGTAATAAAAAAGTACTAACGCCGAATTCTATTCACATCTCAGACCAGCCTGTTGATATTTTAAAGGAAAATACAATTAGAATAGAATGTAATATTGTAAGCGGATCTTGTGTTAATACAAAATCAAGTCATGTATTTCATGAGTTTGCTTTAAATGTCCCCCCAGGCTATAAAATGAGTGTGAAGCCACACAATCTTATTTATTTCCCAGTGAACACGAGGGAGATACAGTCGTTAAAAATACGGATTGTTGATCAGGACGGAAATTTAGTAAATGTACGTAATGAGAGTGTTACACTACTCTTACATTTAAGACAACGAAAATGATAATTTATAATAAAAAATTAAGCTATCCTCTATTATCAAACACTGAGTTATACCGCAGAAGAAAGAAGGTCGTTAAGGACAACACTCACAACAGAGAACCAATTGTTTTTAAGGTCATTGGGTTTTAAAATTAGAGAACAATGATTAATTTATTAACTGTTCGAGAGAAACCCTATTCGGATAAGAGTATAACCAAAAAAGAATATCATACGAGTTGAATGGAATTGAAATTGATCGAACTAGATTTGTTGGTACTACAACAACCTTAAAAGACTACATTTCTTTGACCAAAACTGAAAGTCGTATGCTTAAGAATTCTGGTTGGTTTAATGGAAACGAAAAACAAGTGGCAAATGATTGATATTTTAATTTCTCTATTCCCATAGAATACCTGCTTGTGAAGACTATACCAAAGTGTTTTTAAATTGTAAATATGAACTAATACTACTCATAACTAAAAACATGGATCATGTGTATCATATTAAAATTGGAAATATTGAGTATAATTTAAATATATCAATTATTACTTGGAAAATACTACATATTACTCTCAGTGATGAGAATAAATTGCTAAGTATAACAAAAAGTGGGGGCTTACTACCACTAGCATTCCGCAGTTGGGATTGTTATCTTAATCCAACACTGGCAGAAGGTACTCATCATGTGTGGAAAGTAAAACTTGCAGCCGATAGAGAACGCCCCCGTTTCGCTTTAATAGTCTTTATACTGGATAATAAATTGATTCAAAATCAATTGCGAAACTTGAAAGTGTACTTGAACTCTGAAACATATTCTATGATGATATGAATATAAATTTTAATCATGACCGTTTTGCAACTTTGTATGATATGTATGCAAATTTCCAAGCAAGTTACTACATGAAGCAGCCTGAACCTTTGTTAATACCTAAGGAATTTAAGGAAAAAGCACCGATTGTTGTTATAGATCTAACACATCAGAAATTAAAAAAGATGTAAACCTGTATAGACAAGTATTACAAAAGAAAGTTATACAAGTAAATAAAGTAAAATAATTATTCAGTTGCATTTCTGCTTTTGGAGAATACTCAACAGAATAGACTAATTTTGAACTTTGGATTTAAAATAAATGTACGAAAAATTTATGATTTCGTTTAGGAGTTTGAAGATGTAATTTTCCCTGAACATTCTAAATTGTTGGAGGAATACCGAGTATTTTTCTTGGAGTATGAAAACTATCGTCTAATTAAATCAAAATATGGAAAGCACTTGACAGTGTGCTCAAGGTCTTCGGATAACGCCAGGATGAAGTTGATGCATATGCCTGTCGCTACTTTGTATCTAATAAAAAAAAAAATTAAACGTCTTATATTTCAATCCATTAACTTAAGAATGAGGTTAAGCAAAGTTGATAATAATAATAATTAATATTATAATTTTGTAATCTTAATCTGTTGTTGCCTGCGAGCAACGGTAATTGAAGGTTCGTTATGATTAAAACCTTCTTCGATGGTATGTTTAAGCTACTTTCATGAAGTATGAGTCAGTCACTTTTGATCGCTTGAATCGCGTAGTATAAATCGCATGAAGCGAACATATATTCTGTATTAAAATACAAAGTCTGAATAAATATAAACCGCAAGTAGTAGATGTATCTTAAAATTACACTATATTAATGAGAATAAAAAAATCTTCACATTTGTAAACAATTTATTTATAAATAAATAAAATATGTTATGAAAATTTAAAAGAAAATTTTGAAAAACAAAGTTCTTTTATTTAAACTATTTAAACTCTATTTAAACTCTACCAACAGTATGAAGCCCGCAGGTGCACAAAGCAACGCTGGTTCAAATTGTTGTAAAATTATCATATATGGTGTGTGAAAACATTCAGGTGTGAGGTGTCCTATTAGTTCTTACATTGACAAAAAGTGACAAAAGAGAAGCAAGCATTACCTTTCCACTGATCATTGCACCCACCCTCAAAAAATCAAATGCACAACAGTGCGGCAGCTGCAACCTGATCTTCCACTTGAGTCTAGCATACAGGTTACAGGCTACACGCCTAACACACAATATCCTCCTTTGAAAAGTCTGTCACGTACGCACACACAAGTGCTACTGAGTGATCCTCCACCCCATGTCAACCCACAATTAAAAAATGGTCATCCATAAATATCTACCCATCGATCATAAATGTCTCGTACGTGATCCAAAACCACACATTTTTCTGTGTGTGGTTACATGAGGATTACAGTGCTGTTGGATGGCAACGCTGGTTAACAGATCTAAAACCAATACAAGCAATTGTCATAAAACGAGTCGAAGAAGGACACCAGAACATGAAAGCCAAGTTTGTGAATCGCAGCGTCATAAGAATCCCTAATTCCTAAAGTTGTAAAGTTGTCGCTGCGTCATGGAAATAAGTCGTTACCTTATAAAGTCGATATTGTGAGGAGCCATATTGCCATGCACGTGTGAGTATACATGTGATTGTAAATATATGTTGACATTGGAAAATTACCAAAAAGATCAAAAAGAACAGGCCACCTTACACTAGTACAGTCCCGACAAAAGGTGGCCAACCAAGGCCAGTTGTAAACATGTGCATCTTATGGGAATTGGAACGAAGATGCACTCTCCACTTTGATGATGAATATTGCATGTGGTGCAAAACGAGGCTTGAGATTATGGTCCAGTAGAGTTGACATTAAAAATACAAGCAGACGAGTGCTACAAAATGAGAATAAAATCACGCCTGATCATTTTGGAAAGATTGTGTCAGACTTGGATGGCGACAGTGTGGCGGTCGCCTCGTTTTGCAAACTTCGTACAAAAATTTCTCATTGCTTTAATTGCGAATCTACTGATCATACGAGGAAGGATGGTATAGTACAAACAAAATGCTTTTAATGCGAAAGCACGGGACATATATCCAAAAATTGTCCACAAACAATTCAAATCGTGAAAGTGGTGAAAGACATAAACCGAACGGAGTTACGATCCAATTGGAAGAAATTCAATTTTCTGCAGAGCCAATAATGTTTTCTGGGTCATACAGTCGAACGTGGCCAAATTTGGCGAGGTGAACAGCAATCTCGTGCTGTTCAGAACTTCTCTTACCCAAAAAAGGTGTTGTAATGAACAACATGGATCAGATGAGCTATAAATACGTTCGGAGTATGCGCTTGCTCGGGCCGAAGATCGTCGGCAATCGGGGTGGTTTATTATTTTTCAACCGACTTATTAAAATGGCTTCCTAGTTATTATATACTCGTATATATATTTATTTTTCGCGTACTATATTTTTACATAAAGAAAGACAGACGAAGACAGACCATAGAAATGAGAAAGAAGAAAAGATCAAAAGTAATAGAGGAATCAAATTACTCAAGTTATTAGGTCATCCCTTTTTTTGTTTATTTATTACGGTGCTACCTTTTTGGCGCACTCGCCCACCCTGCCGTGATTCTGCAAGCCGTCATATACGTCGGGATCCCTTCAGATGCCCTACGGCAGGTATCCTACCGCCATCAGGAATTGCATGTCATTTACCAAACAACGACTACAATACATTTAAATATTAAACTTAGAAAGGTTTATATATTTCATATTTTAAATTTATGATTGACTAATACCATAAGAATATTATAGATATATATAAATAAGATTTTTAATTAAATTATTAAACAAAAATGACAGTTAATCAGCGCTGTTACTGTCTGCAAGTTGTCATGCAGTAGGTATATGCATCATCAATTCAGCAGGTGGCATGTACATCTTTAAATATATGATTTCATAAAACAATTTTATTTTTAATCTACTGGATTTGCAAATAAGAACAAAAACTATTACTTGTTTTTAATTTCTTGTGTTTTAAATAATAGTAATATGAGAGGATCCAATATTAATTGGTTGGGAGTATATATATGTTTGGTGGCTTTTTATTATAATTAGGTGGTTTATTTGAAAGCTTTGCATTCAGTGCATGGTCGCCTTGCGTTTAAAAAAAACAAACACAAATAGCAGTGCGGCTGCTGTTGTAACAGACTTGTGACTTATGTACAGTTGCTCACGTTTAAAGAGTAGCTTTGGAAAGGTTATATACTCACATTAGGCACGCGTGGTTCTTTATCAAAGCGCGACTCATAATAAAAGAAAGAGAGTAACTTACATACATCATCCCACGCTGCAAGTACTTCCTGGGTGTTGGTGTGTGTGTGTCGCTGTAATTAGTAATCAAGAGAGAGTGCAAATTTTGCAAGCCTCCTGGGATCACGATCATGCGAGTGAGCAATTATCACAAGCCACGTGCGAAAGCTCGCTGAAGCATAAGCCATACGCTGAGACAAATGTTTGTTTGTTTTTCATTCATACACAATTCTATATAGAGGGTACCTAAAGGTTATTTTAAATATTATAATTTTCTTAATTACACAGAACCGTCACAATTTCCTTTTTGTTTATTTAACTAGTCTAATGCATGTTCTGTAGAGATGCGCACACAGACCTCTACACGGATGCTTCCAAGGATGGTTTCGGTGCAGTTTTGCTGCAAAAGTTTGAGGAGCAACTGCTTCCAATACTTTTCTGGAGTAAGAAGCCCTAGCAGGCTGAGAAATTTAGGCATTATCTACTCGGAACACATTCTATACTTACAGAATTTTGATTTTTATGTTGAGCTTCGCCCTGGAGACAAAATGAAGCATATCGACTTCTTCAGTCGGTACCCGTTGGATGTTTTTACCTTAACATCGGAAGTTACGACAAACTGTAAAATTGCTCAACTAAAAGATGGTTTAATTTAAGCTGTGGAGATACTTAAATCTTACATTACGAGGACTGCAAATTGAATGGCTGAATTGTGTACAAAAACGATGGAGGCAATAAACTTTTGGTTGTACCAAAGGCAATGGAGTACGAAATGCAGATAATGCTGGTCCTTAGCTGCGCAAAAAACGATGCCTGCCATACAACTAAAACGCTGGGAAAACAGGGAACCGGGAAAACACCGAGAAAAGCCCTTTCTCTACATGTAGACCATCTGGGACCTATGAATGCAGCTCCTAAGCAGTATTAGTTTATACTCACACTGGTTGATGTCTTCACCAAATTTGATTGCTTATTCACAACAAAGAGCATGGTCAGTGATGAATTTATCAGGAAGCTTAAAGAGTGGTCTAATGTTTTCGGTCAGATGGTCTGCATTATTACTTCAAACAGCTTTGCAGGGTATGTTAACAAATTTGAAATCGAACATGTCTGCACAACAACTGGAGTGGCTCGTGGCAATGGTCAAAAGCAGCACGTCGACAGATGCATTTTGTTAACCATATGTAAACCATCTGCTGAGAATACGTCGAAGTGCTAAAAATTGATGCCTCAGGTTAAGGAAGTTATTATGTATCATAAGTAAATCTGCAAAATATATTACAAATAATAAGAAAAATTAAATATCCGCAATGCCAGTAAGAATCCACAAATGAACTCCATAAGAAGAAATAATAATTTAAAATACTGAAAGGCCCGGGAAATTAAAACCAACATCATTAAAACTATCGATTCCGAAAAATTTTAGAATGTAGAAAATAAGAAAGTTCGAATTTTTTTTATATCATAAATAAGCGCCGAACTTCCGAATCAAAGCGATAAAAACTAAAAAATAACTAATAAAATCACATTTTAAAATCATAAACCAAAAAAAAAAAAGGAAAAAGTACCGGATAACTCCCCCTCCCACTATTAAATTTTGTTTATGCGATTGAATAACTAATTAAGTTTTAGTGAGAAAATATACATCAATATAAACTACGACTACAAGAAATAGACCCATCGCTGGAAGGCCTTTCATCGGATCGGAGAAAACGTAAGTCAACAAGAGAAAAAAAACCAAAAAAAAAAACTACTCCCCCTGAAATTTGGTCAAATTTGGTGCCAATAAACGTATTTTCGTGCGGAATCTAGCTTACAATTTAAAGAAAAAAAAATTAAGACAAATTTGAGATGCACCCGAATTTTTAATAAGAATCCCTAAGCAATAACAAACAAATAACCACCCAAGAAAAGAGAATCAAAACCAAATCCGCACTAAAAATTAAAAGCTTGATTCAGATACATACACACCTCAGCTTGAACTTTTATCCAATTTAGATTTAGCTTTGGAGCCATAGGTGGCGCCCATCAAAAGCTTTTTTGCCATGAATTAGATTGCATACTAACAAGTGCCAATAAAATTATATGCGTACTTGGCACTCAACAAAAAAATACAAATTTGCCCTCTGCAAAGTACAGTTGAATATGCTCTAATATATATTTTTTAATTTTCGCACTTCAACTATTGTATTCAATTAAGATTAATTTCTTTTATAAAATGGAAAAAACTAAATTTTATTTTTTTATTAAAAAAACTAGAACGAACATTGTGAAGGCAGGAAACATGATGCCACAATTATAAAATAAAAGAAGAAGAAGAAAAAAAAAACAAAAAGCAAAAAAAAGAGCAAGAAAATTTTAATTATGAATAAAAATAAATGAAAGATCAAAATAGGGAAAACCAATTAATCATAATACCCAAAAATGGAAATACAATTTATATGCTGAATTCTCTAAAAATAAATTGATTAATGCTAATTTGTAAATAATAACTAATAAAATAATATATCCCTTGCATATCCATATTTACTTTAAGCTACTCATTTGTGTTAACTTTAAGTAGGATCAGATTAGAAATTAATAATGAAAGCTAATAAAAATTAAACATGTATTCAGTAAAAGCAATGAAGGAGTAATTGTCGAGTATATGGGGCCAACCAAAATGAAGTGATGGAAAAGAAAATTTTTTTTCCTCACAACTCGCCTTCGAAGATTCATGGTTGGGTGGGTAGAGACTGCGAGGATCGAATGCCATCTGAGATCACGCCACGTTTATTTAGATAGTCGAGCATATATTAGAACAGTAACCTTTAATATTAGTATTTCGTTCGATTTTGTTTATTTTTTTTTGCCTTTCGAAGTCCAGTACTTCATAGTTTTTCAGAAGGGACTCTACAATAATTTTAACATTATGTAATAGAGCCACTGGTCACAGCAACCACTCCCACTCCTCCCAAAAGAGCTAGGGTATCAAAGGGTCCCGACCTCAGCTGTGATTCTGTAGCTCCTTTAGTAGGTTGTATTGGTTTTTTTTATACCCTACAGAATCAAGTTAGGTGAAATCTCCTTTCTTACTTGGTCATAAGTTACAGACTCTAGAATTAGCTCAATGATCACAGGACATGGAGATCATGAAATTAGGTAAGAAGCGTATAGCCTTGCCACGCTCGAATTGGGACAACAGGCAATATCCGCAGAGAGTGAGACATGCGAATTCTCTCTCACACGAGTACTAGAGGCAATTCTTGGGGAACAGGAAAACCCCTAGTCCTCTCTGAGCACTAAGCGAAAAGAGAGTTATAATATATTTAGTAATGGAGACTATAGTCAGATGAATGAAATAACTGGTGATATATTTATTCTTAGTTCAAAAGATTTAGAACGTCAAAAAATGCTTGATAAAGCATTCGGACCTACTAAAGAATGCTTGCAAATTCTTTTTTGGGGAGTTCTAAAATGTCTGTACCACAAGAAAATTGATTTGGAAACCAGTGATATTTGGAATCTTACTCATGCATTATATTCTTTGACTTACTTGAAAGATCCTGAAGGTTATGAGGAAACCGATTTGCTTAAGGGAAATCGTTCAAAAAAGTACACTAAAATAATACAAAACTCCCAATAAATAATAAGCCTCTAAATAAGGAATCAATGCAGAAGGGTGGACGTTTTATGACAGTTCGACTAAGCCAGAAGCGATCGTTGTTAGATTTTAACTTGTAGTTGATTCACCGCTAATAACACTAATCATAATAATGGAGTCGTTTTGATAGAAAAATTATTTATTGAAAATTGTGGAAAAATACAGGGACAAAAGATGCAATTTGGTAATTGAAATAGCAGACCTCTAAAACTATTCTCTTCGTCCATACTTATAATTATGTGTTTAATGTTGCTAAAATAACAGGTGGAAATATCGCTTTCATCTTCACCAAGAAGATGGTTGACTCTTATGGGATGTAAGTTGGCTTGTTACAAGTCTGAGAGTGTATGAAAAAATATGTGTTTATGAAAAACGTAATTTAATTTAGTAAAATAGTCGCGTATGGGCCGTTGACTGCACCTATCTGCCCATCGCAACCAAAAAAATGTATTCTGATGCTTTAGTTTTCAGGTTCAAAAACTGTTATTTTGTCCAGAGGTAGCGGAAAATCCCAATATGAAAAATTAACTCTCGACTGCGTCAACTTTATGCGAGGAGCATATTGCCGACTGACTATTTGGTGGCGACTTCAGGGTTGAGATTAATGCCCATTTAACAAAATGCATTACTACTTTTAACATTCATAATAGCTTTGCTATTCATCAGCACTTTTGGTGTTTCAACGTAGTGGAGTATACTTATTTACATATTTCACGAGCCTTAATATTTGGGACATTGCCCACAAACTCATGCTGAATAATTTTTGATGATCTCTTCAAGATCACTTGTCGCTGTTAAGACACATATTGAAATGTCATTAAGATTTCATCCTTGTTAAATTTTGTGTCCTCCACAAAGAGTTCTATATTCACTTTGCAGGCTATGTGTGTGATTAGTACACTTTTTGTTAGTAACGGCATTTCTTTAGCTGTTTAACGCAGATACTCTTCTAGTTCCACTAAGTTTTTGTGTTTATTCTAAAATATTTTGTTTTCACCTGAGAATTTACAGGTGTAAGCACGAGCATCTTATGGGAATTGCAACAAAGATGCGCGCTCCACTATGATGATGAATATTGCAAGCCGTGCAAAACTTGGCTTGAGTTGATGGTCCAGAAAATACAAGCAAACGTGTGCATACAAAGTGAAAATAAAATCACGCCTGAAAATGTTGCAAAGATTGTGCCAGACTTCGATGGCGACAGTTTGCAAACTTCAAACAAAATGCAGAGGCATTTGAATATAGTGACAAACAGAAATATGTGCAAACTCGCGGAAGATGGCAATTTGATATTTAGAAACTGTCGTTGTTTAATCAAATGAACAGTTGAAAATTGTTTTTGATTTCTGAGTTTAAGCGTACATGTTGCACGTTGTAACATACAACCAAGTAAAATGGATATTTCACCTAACTTGATTCTGTAGGGTATAAAAAA
>JAWNMR010000488.1:0-12582 GCA_035043845.1 Drosophila picticornis
CCAACTCCGATGGGCTAATCGAAAATAATATATCCGCACGCGCCTTCTCATCGAATGTTTTCCATTTTTTCTTTAATATAGCACGCATCTGTAGTTTTCACGTGTCATAGTTCTCCGCATACAGTGGCTCAATTTTAATAAATGATCCAGCCATTTTTCACAGTTACACTATTTATTGTCAACGTTTTCTTATTTATTTATCACTGGGCCCATAAACTGTTGAATTTGTTAAATCTGATCGCACAGTTTCAAAGCGTTTATAAATAAGATAACCGATATTCTGCAGCAATCAAAGTTTTTATTTGTATAACGACGCGACTTATTCGGCAGTCTAAAACGGAGAGTATGACATGCTATTGTGAAATAATTATTGAGTACATTCGAATCAAGGAACAATGCAAAACTTAAGATAAGCTAAAAAAGAGTTACCAGATTGTTACATTGAATACAATAGGGTCACATTTGCAACAGGTTCAGTTGAGGAATTTTGTCAACCTACTATCAGGTCAACATTCTCTACAATTGTTCTACACAAAACTGCTTCAAACACTTAAACAAATCCTCATCGCCAATAAAATGAAATTCGACAGCACAAGGATTATAAAACTAACAATTACCATAATTTGAGTCTACCCAATTTCTTTGAAACAAATAAAATCTTTCTACGCATCAAGCAAAGATCTGCTTCAATATCCACTAATACTTTAAAACTACAATTTGAGAGCAAAAGCATTTTTAATTTCAATCCGCTTGTTGGCGTTTTTTAGGCATACATCGTTTACAATATTGGTTAAATTTTCGTGCTTCGTGTGCACTTCGACTTGCACTAAGATGCTCTATGTCCTGGTTGCCTACATTTAAAACACTTGATGTGATTTGTCGCCATACGTGAAACATTTTCTAATCGTGTTTGACTTCCTTTCCCTTTCATTCTCTAACTTCTGAGCAATATTTAACAAAACAGTTTTGCATCTTCTGGTATACCACAATCTGTATCTTCAGCTGTCTCACGATCCATGTCGATCATGTCGATCCACACAACTTTTAATGCGTTCCAATCACGAATATCACTCTGGCTGCGTACAAACAACTTTGCTGCACTACTAAACAATTGTTTGGCATACACAAATAACTGAAGCTGACTCCAATTTAACGTAATTGCACACTCTTCGAGGTCTTCTATCCACTGATTAATGTTTGGGAGAATTTGAACCAAAAAACTGTGAAACACTACCTTCAACATCTTTTAATGTAAAAAATGACTTTGCAACAGGTACGTCCTCTGTCTATTACCTTTTCAATTACTGTTGTATCTAGTAGTTCATAATAATCAATATTATTATTGTGTTCATTAACTTCAACTTTTTGAAACCTAATATTTGTTTAAAAATTTTTCATTTGTCTATATTACAACTATGTGTTTTTCATTCCGTATGCAATTCTAAACAAAAGGTACTTCTTAGTTATTTAAAATATATTTATATTTTCTTTGATTATTTGATTTGATTCCTTTTTTCATGAATTAAACTTTAATTTTAGGATTAATAAAAAAAATATTTTTTTTTGAATTACATTTAATTTAACGACTACTCTTTCACTTGTCGAGTGTCGAGAGTTTTATATTTACTAGAAATAGGAAGTTTACACTATGATTATTGAACTTTACACCGATGTTACTTTTTCATTAATCACTTTTGTAAATATGGAAAAAAGAAAATTGCTCTAATCCCTTACTATTCTTATAATTATTAAAGTTGACTCCATGTTGTAGTTGTGTAAAGCTGATACGCTTGAAATGAAGGAGAATATCCGCCAAAGTTGACAATGTTCATCTGTTTAAGTTCGATATAGGAATACTAATGAGATGCACTCGATGCCCCCTTAGCATTCTCATTAGAACGGCATACATATGTTGGTGTGTATGATCGTATGTTAATGCGTGCTCCAAGGGAGTGTTTTAGGAGAGACTCTCTTTGGCCTATTAACTTAGCAACGACATCCCCATCGTGAGCATGTGCGTGGCAATGTGTTATATTTATAAAGCTGTCAATTTGTTGGTTCCATAAATCCAATTTTTGATGAGTTACAAATCCAAGCTTGAGCACCTTAGTAATACCGTGAAAATTCAACACAATTGGGGGTTCATATTAAGTGACCATTCTAAATGGTTGTTAATTTATTTACCCTTAATAAATTTGAGAATAGGCACTGATATAAGAAGCTTTGTGTGCAGCAGCTTGCTGCAGCGAAATGTGTATAAAGAATTCTCTAGTTGGAAACGGCTTTTGCGCATCAAAAATAATTAGGTATTTTGACTTACAGTTATAATTATTTTATTACATTGTACAGATAGTTCCAATATTTATATTTATTTATTATTTTTACGTTTTCAACGCGCACAACTTGTTCGCTCAAAGGATGGGAGATGAAAAGAATGTGTCTGCGGTTAAATGAACTTTTGAAGAGACGTTTTGACAAAAATTCGCTCTTCCCTCATATTACAACAATTTTAAGTTTCCTTTATCATTGTTTCATTTTGTTTTTTTTTGGGTTTTGAAGATCACTACTATAGCTCATAGATGGCGCTATATACGAAACGTAACAAATTATTCCCCCTTTTTAGGAGAAAGTAAAATGTAGAAACTCGACAAGCGAATCATTACCCAATATCATTGTCCAATATTATCCGTCTACGTAAATTATAAGGTTTTTCATTACGCCAAAGCTGCAGTTGTGTTCCTTTTTTCGCAGTTTCTCGGATAATGTCAAATGAGACTTCTCTATTAAAACCGGTCCGGAAATCTTCCAAAATTTGTAAATTCGGCAAGTTCTGGTACGTGGAACCATTAGTGATCATTTGTTGACCAAACACAACTCGATATGGGCTGCTAATAGATACATGAACACTAGATCTTAAGGCACAACATATTCGACTAAGATTTTCATCCCAGTTGTTTTGACTTGGATTTATATAGGCTTTAATGGCCGCAATGATTGAGCGATTGACGCGCTCAGAAGCATTCGATTGCGGATGCGTATACCGGAGAGTAACAGGGCGTTGAACTTATGACATTTAAATTGGACCCAATTATCTGACAATACTATTTCCGGAACTCCGAAGGTGTGAAATATATCCTCCTCTAACAAAAGGAATGATTGCTTCAGCTGTGAACTTTTTAACGGCCTTTAAAAAGGATATTTCGACAAATGATCCACAGCCACAAAAATGCCTATATTTCCTGATTGGCTGCGTGTGGACCCAGAAAATCGACAAAAATCTTTTGAAAACATCTTTGCGTATCTTTGTTCTGCCGTAATGGTGGTCGTAACAAACGATGAGGATGCTTCGTACACTTACAAATTTGTTAATATACGATTTTACATCATTTACTAGGTTTGGCCGAAAGTAATGACGGCTGATTCTTTAAAAAGTTTTAGTGATACCACTATGAGAAGCGACTGGACTATCATGATTTTGATCGCCAGAGGCATGCTCAGCATGACGATAAATACCATTATTAATAATTTTAATGTCAGGCATAACCGTCTGTGGAATTTGAATCTTTCTTCTTAGTTCCTGTAATTATCAGAATTGAAATGTCTAGGTATCGATACTGATTGACGATTAGTCCTCACAATGAATTCGGGACAGCGCATCAGGAACCACATTTTGACTGCCTTTTCGGTGGTAAATTTTAAATGTAAATCCTTGTAATTTAAGAGCCCATCTGGCCAAGCGAGAGCTTTAGTCAGACTGTGACATGAGCCACTTCAAGAACGCATGATCCGTATGTATAGAGAATTCCTGTCCTTCAATGTATTCTTTTTCATTCTTTTTCCGTCACAGAATAGTTTTGCTGAGCCTGGTTCAACAATGGGAACATCATTTCCATAGCAATCGTGCTGCAACAACACTCCACCTACCCCAGTGTGGCTTGCATCACAATGGATAGCGAATGGCAGTGAAAAGTTGGGGCTATGCAGTACAGGCGCTGTACACAGTTAGTCTTTCAGGTCTACAAACGCCTTCTGGGCTTTGTCTGTCCAAATAAACTTGCGTCACTGCCTTAACGTGTCAGTAATTGCAATAGAGGCGTATTTCTTAATGAATTTGTGGTATTAGTGCCCAAGAACCTTCGCACTTGCTTTATTGACTTTGGGACTGGAAAATCTCGTATAGCTGCTACCTTTTCAGAGTCAGTCTTGATAATACCATTTCCAATTATATGTCTCAGATATTTTACTTCTTTAAGACAAAACCTCGATTTTTCGGCATTTAAAGTTAGTCCTGCAAGCGATAGCTGCTTTGCTAATACCTTAAGGACTGTCAAGTGCCTTTCAAAAGTATCGGATACAACAAGTAGATAGTCAAGATAAATGAAAATTTCGTTTCTTAGATTTGCCGGTATAACTTTGTCCATGAGTTTGGACATAGTTTGTGTGGCGTTCGATAAACCAAACAGCAATACTGTAAACTGTTGAAAGGCCTTCCCCGGACTGTAAAGTCTGTTTTTTCCTTAGCCTTAGTAGTGAGCGGAATCTGCCAATATGAATCTTTTAAATCAATGTTCGTTTTATATTCAGCCTTTGGAAGTCGACTCAATCCCAGCTATTAATGGCATTGGATAAGCGTTTTTTATAGTTTCTGCATTAACCTTGCGACTATCTAACATAAACACACTTTGCCTGGTTTTTGTACTAAGTCGACCGGTGATGACCAAGGGTTATTCGACTCTTCAATTACGCCAAGCGCATAAATTTTTCAATAGCGGGAGATACAGCATAATGACGCTGTTTAATTGACTGTGTCTCGTTAACTTTAATATTATGCATCAACCAGCAAGTCTTTCCCAATCCTTTTTCCGTAAATGAAGGAAATAGACGCACTATTTCTACTATTTCCTTTTTCTCTAATCATTTGGATTTTCATCGTAGGAGCTTATGGTCAAAATATAAATTTAGTAGCGAGTTAGTAGTAGTTTAAATTTTTGTTTTTATTTTGTTTCTCACTTATTTTTGTGTTGTACTCATAAAATCAATTCCTTCGCCCTCTATTGCCTGGCAGACCAGTGAACACCACTATAATAATATATAAATGCTAACAATCCCAACAGATACAAGAATTTATCAACAAGAACATCGCCAACAACAAAAACAATACCTGTTGTCAGCAGCAGCGAAGAATGATTTTGAATTGTCAACATGTTTGAATTTTGAGTCCTGCGTGGCTTCATATAAGTTGCTTATGTTTAGTCTTAAAAAGATATGCACATTATGTTAAGTGAAGTTTGAGCTGCTGCAGCCAGCGTTAGCAGCGCTCTTATTGTACAGCGCTCTCTTTGTGCAGCGCTCTCTTTATACAGCGCTCTCTCTCTCTCTCTCTCGATAAAGGGCGCTCGCTAATCGTCCGGCTGCTGCAGCTAATCAGTTATTTCGCATAGATCTAGCTTATCAATAGGTTTTAGTTATTCTCGTTTTAAGAACTTTAAGTGGTGGCTTCAAAACTTTAAAAATAAAAGTGTTGGTTTAGCTTCAAAACTTTAATAAGAAAAGTGTTGGTTTAGCAAGTTGCTTCACACCTTAAATAAACAGTATACACATTCAATAAATATTATTCGGTTGTTGCTTCCTTAGCTTATTGATCGTGATTACCATTGTGTTGAAAGTTTAGCTATTCGCTTCAAGCTTGTAATAGAAAATAAACAAAGTGTTGTTGAAAGACTAAGACTAAATAAAGTTTATAAAGCTAAATAGCTTCGTGTCATTATTTGAAAATAAAGCTATCAAAAAGCTGATAGTGCAAACAATACCCATAAAAACATTTTAAACAACAAGAATGTCAACAATAACAACGCCAATAACTTGGGTGCAGTGCCGTCTACACTGCTAAAATTCGGCCAAGACCTTTAAACCTACCCACTTATTGCAGAGGGTATCGCTACCGTTGTTTGACTGATGAAAGCATTAAATGCTGGTACGCCGCTTGACAGCTATATGCTCTAATGCAGTGGTACCGAGGGAGTGATGACAAACAGTATTGATGCGTACAGGCAAATCCAAAGGTTGTTAACAGATAAGCGAATCGCGTTTCATCAATTAAAGGAGGGTAATCGTTTCAGCGTGGTGATCAGAAGACTGCATCCATCGCTGCAGAAAACGGTTGGCCAGTTGCCTAGATTTTGGCACGCAGTACATGCTGTTCAAGCCATTGTAAGCTGCATCAGCAAGAAGGAGTTAAATCTCTGTTCTGTAGATATGGATCCGGCTGCAAATAATAAAGAGAACTACAATATACGCTATACGCTCTACTCAGTCGAATGCCCTGACAGCCATATGGACATCCACCAGTGTCACTATTGCCAGAAATTTGGCTTTACAATGAAATATTACCTAAAGCAGTGATCGCGGAAGCAATACATTTTTGAAAATTTTTCATATGCTGGTGCTGCCAAACTTCAAACAGCTCCTCAAAAACTTGTGCAACAGCAGTAGGGCCATCACCGCAGCAGCAGCAACAACAATTTTTGCCTTTTCAGCACTGCAGGTTCCTGAGCAACAGCGGACAAGAAATAATCGCACGCACAGCCACAACAGAAACAAGCAGCACACACAATAAGGGCACATACAGCAGCAACGTCAGCAGCAAGTACGCCGTCAACAATAACAGTAACAGCCACAGAGCCAGGAACATAAGCAGTTCATATCAGCTATTACCATGAGCAGTCCCATCACCAGTTTGACAGTCTAAAGTCAAAATTCGACAAGTTGAGTGAGACACTTATGGCCATGATGAGCCAATAGATGAGCCAAATTTTGATGCGCGTTGGCATATGGAATGCCAATGGCCTTGCAAACAACGCCAATGACTTGGAGTTATATAAGACGTAATGTTGATCTGCGAGACGCGTTACTGCTCTAGATCACAGATCACAGATCACAGACTACCAGGCTACGATATGCCCCCAATCATGCTTGCCAATCATCATCAATCCGATCTGCAACATCGTGCGCTTACTCCATTAAGTTGGCCCTGCACACAATGCGCTGTCATTAAAGTCTGTAGTGATGAAGGAAAAGCAGTCCTTGCTGCTATCTATTGTCCACCATGTTATGTGTGGGTAATGGAAGACTTTAAAGTTGCTGATTTAAAGTGTTGGACTAAATCTAGTCCACAGTTCTAACGTAAACGTCATCAAATTTGGTAGTCGGGTACATTCTTTTGATTTTTTTTTATTTATTAATTTGTTTGGAAAACTTTTATTCCTACTTAGGGACAAAGCGTGCAGAATCCTCTGGACTGCAGATCTTTCGAGGGCATGTGGGTTGTTTGCTGAGAATTCCATCTGAAACTACATGGGGAAACGATACTCCTCGAAGAATTCTTTTGTGTTCACAAACCACACAAACTATTTATGGATTAGACCAATTCACTTTGTAGGAGACTGTCATCCGCACAAGGTGATTTGAAAGGGGAGAGGTCTGAGTTGGTGATTGGCTCTCGATATCTATACACTAACCCAACCATGATCATCGAAGAGCAGTTAGACGAAGATCCCTAAAAAAAATTTATCCTAATTCATTATATTACCATGACTGTTAGGAACTTTAACGATATCAGCACTTCATGATTATCTAAAAGGCTTATTTATTTTCATTCATAATCATTACGGGCACCTAGTGTTAGCCACATAATGCGATTACTTAATTAATAAAAAAATTACTTACAGATTAATCATTTTAAAAAGTTGATTAAGAAAAAAATTTAATTCTAAAAATAATAATGCGAAATTTTAAATTTTAAAATTAAAAAAAAATGAATTCTTAAATTTAATAATTTAAAATTTTAAAATTACAAAAGTTAATCAATTTAATTCTAAAAATTAATTATTTAAAATTTAAAAAATTTTAATTTAACAAATTAATTATAAAAATTATTAATGTGAAATCGTAAATTTAAAAAAATTTAATTAAAAAAAAAGCCGCTGTACTTCGTAGGTCAGTGTGCGAAGTTTGCAATACAACAACTGTTCGTTTAAAGAATGTTTGTCTTATTGTTGTATATGTTGTAGAGGTACAGAATATAGTTAACTTGTAAAACTGTTTTTTTTGCACTTATTTTTTTATTAATTGTTATTATTTTTTCTTTTCACTCATCTGACGCGCTATCTTCTTTCGCATACGTGTGGAGGTAATCACACGTGCAGAAAGCTATTTCGGTACAGCTGAATATATCGGTATTTACGTGCATTTCAGATGAGCTATAGCCTAAGAAAAACAAAAAGCAAAATATAAAGAATTTTACACTTCCATGTGTTTAACAGTGGAAAGCTTTCTATCGATGCGTGTATGTATGAGGTGGTGTTTGTAGGTAGGTATTTTACTTTGTTTTTTTTTTCGCTTCTCACTTATTTGATTATTGCCTTTTATTTATTTATTAGGTCTTTTAGCGTTTTTCCATTTTTTCTTGCACCAACACTTGGAATAAAAGAAGTTAAAGCTCTTACGATAACAACACTCACTTTAAGCTGTGCTTATGCTACAGCGAATTTAAATAAACAAACTACTTTTGTTTTTGAGCACACAAAAAAAATGAGAACCGTATTATCCACAAAAAAAATCGGGTGTGAAGAAAAAGCTTCGGCAAAAAGCTTTGCGCAAGCGCAGCTGCGCGGACGAACTTCTACAGCGAGTGTTGCCAATGGAATTGGCATAATTTAAAATTTAATTTTTTTTAAAATTTGCAATTATGAACTCCCTCCAACGGTGACTATTATAGATTGCTAGAGGCTGGAATAATCAACACAACACTCGTCCAGGGATTGCACTAACGGATTGCGTGAGGGACTCCAACTTCCAAGTGCTTGCTACTGGAGGCGAAACGCACTACTAGTGCGGTAGCCATACGACGATTGCAATTGACATTGCTATGTACGCTGGAATCCGGTCTGACTGTCTTGGTATAACTCCGATCACATACTTTTGACCGTTGAGGACAGCGTGTAGCATTTAACCTAACATTGGTGAGCAGATAAATGCGTAGTCTACAAGAAGGAGTGCACGCGCTTGTCCCGGCAGTATGATCGGTAGTTGGTCGGAGTTCAATATTTTTCTTTGCGCTAAGTGTTCGCTATCAACATATATAACGTAAAATATATCGTGTGAGTTGGAGATTCGATATATTATCTGGGCCTATCTTATAAATGTAGAATGGAGGCAACACTCCATGATCATCTGGCACCTGAACATTAGAATTTAGGATGTTCCGTAAAACAACGAAAATTTGATTTGCCCCTCACCAATGATGCGTCCGTTAGATTTGTTTGTCCGATCGTGTAGTTTCACAGCGTTCATAAATACGATAACGATATTTCGAGTCTCAAACGGAGTGGATTACATGCTATTGTGATATTAATTCTTGAGTACATATGAATTAAGGAACAATGCAAAACTTAAGATAAGCTAAAAAAGAGTTACCAGATTGTTACATTGCATATAAAAGGGTCACATTTACAACACGCCCTCTCAAAGTAACAATTCTGTTAATCTTAAATACTAGTGATGCCCAATGAAGAGATACAACCATGATGTTTGGCACCGCTTAAACCCTTCGTTAGGACATATGCTGCCATTGGCTTGTCTGCATGAAGTCAACCTGGATGTCGCCACTCTGGTGCTTCTCCTGGATGAAATGGTGGCACACATCGATGTGTTTTGTGCGTGGATGGAAACCAAAGCCTTTAACCAATTTTTGAGCAGTTTGGTTGTTGTTTAGGAGCAGAACAAAATCACATCTTCTTCCAATTCTGAGTGTGGCCTTCAAGTAAGGCCTCTTTAGTTGCCTCGCTCATTGCCAAGTACTCGGACTCTGTGCTTGACAAAGCCACGGTGCGTTGTTTTCGTGCCTCCCAACTTATAGCAGCACCTGCTAATATAAACGCCTGTCCAGAATATGACCGTCTGTCAGTCAAATTTGCGCCCCAGTCAGCTTCGACGACTCCGTACAGATCTTCGCCTGTCCGCTTGAATAACTGGCCGAGTTGTTTGGTACCATTTAGATACGAAAGAATGCGTTTCGCCGTCTTCCAGTGTTCAGCATTATAACATCAGTTAAACTGACTCATGAAATTTACGGCGTAGCAATATCTGGACGAGTTGTAACTAAAAGAAACATAAGAGAGCTAATTAAGTTCTGATAGGGGTACTTCCTCTTTTTGGCTTCGTCAACTGCTTCTGTTCGCTTCAAAGTACATTTCGCTTCTATGGGTGTTAATGACGGCTTGCATTCAGTCATCTCGAATCTTTTCAATATAGTGTCGATGTACTTTTCCTGTGCAAGGAATATGCGATGCTCTTTCAGATCCTGCTTGAATTCTATGTTCAGACAGGTTGTCACTGGGCCGAGATCTTTCATCTCAAATGCGTCTCGGAGGATTTCTTTGGTCTGATGCAACCAATCTGGATAATTTGTCGTCAACAGCAAATCATCTACGTAAATAGATACTAGAAGAATCTTCTTCGCCGTTTGACGAACAAACATGCGTTCTGCTTCGTGGGCTCAAATCCAACTTTTTGTTGCGCTTCTGACTTTTCAAGGATTTTGACGCGAGGCACCTCGGGATGGGGCAAGTTATCTCGTGCTTCCATTACACATCTGAACATTTCAAAAGAGTCAGGCAAAATATATAGCAATTATATAACTAAAAAATCATTTCCAATCGCGACACTTATTTCTTTAAATGTTTTCACTGCGTTGAAGATTTCTCTTACATGTTGTCGCGCACTAGCGCCCTCGCTTATTCGCAACAATGCCACTCGTTTCAGCAGGCTTGCTTTTCGCACTGGCCCCTTTGATTGAAATGTCTCCTGTAATTTCCACTAGTATTCTTTCGCCGAATTTAAATTTTCAATTACAGCCAACTCCGATGGGCTAATCGATAATAGTATATCCGCGCGCGCCTTTTCATCGTGTGTTCTCCATACTGCTTGATCTGTAGTTTACAATTTAAAAAATATTAATATAAAATAATATATTAAAGGCTTTTATAAAAGATTTCACGGTAATAATGTTTAAACATAATTGTGGTAAATAATTTTGTACTAAGGAATAATAAATTGAAATCATAAATTTAACATGTTCTAAAATAATAGAGAATAAGAGGGCGATCGAGTTTTAATATTAATTTATTTATTTGGTGATTATATCTTATTAATGTATGTATGTTTGTTCATTAATTTAGTTATTTTTAATGTCTATTTTTACTTTTTTAAATTTTGTTGTTCTTATTTTTTTTCTTAATAGAACAACAAGATTTTATTTACTTATTATTAATTTATTTTTGTTTTAATCGTTTAATTTGTAAATTCCAGAAAAAAACTTGGCGAGCGATATCGATACAAAAATGTTTTGCCGACTTTTGAGCTGATCTCATCTGTTCAACTCAACTTAACTCAACTGTTCAAAAGCTCGCTCAGCTCCGGTTGAGAGTTTGACTGCAGTTTGCAGACTGAGTTTATGCAAAATCTTGATTAGACCGTGTTCAAGTTTTGCAGAACAACGTGCTCACAGACATTTCCGGTGTTATGTCAGCAATAGGACCCTGCAGAATGACTGGGGTCTTTCAACAATTATCAAAATAAATAAATCGACATACGAGCCGTTGCACAATCACGTCAACGCTTTGGCTTGCACACTTGAGTAAAATGCAACGCGCAGTATTCAATCTCCTGCCTCCATACCAGTGACCTCTGGACTATTGGGCGTTAAATTAAATTAATGTGCTATAGTAGTAGGGAAATGGGGATTCTATGTCAGGAAGTGGCTTATTGCTTTTGATTTTTAATTGCTTCAATATTGGAGTTAATTTATTGCTTTTGGGTGCGGGAGTGACAGGTGTGTAACCTTTTTTAGAAAAATATGTGGTTTTGGATCACGTATGAGACATTTATGATCGAAGGGTATAGATTTATGGCTGACCCTTTTTTAATTGTGGGTTGACATGAGGTGGAGGATCACTCACAAGCACTTGTGTGTGCACACCTGATTGTGTTAAACGTGTAACCTTTAAACTGTGTGCTAGACTCAAGTGGAAGATCAGGTAGCAGCTGCTGCACTGTTGTGCATTATATTTTTTGAGGGTGGGTGTAATGATCAGTGGAAAGGTAATGCTCGCTTCTCTTTTGTCACTTTTTGTCAATGTAAAAAGTCATAGGACACCTCACACCTGAATGTTTTCCCACACAATAATTAAAGTATTATTGTTGTAAACTGATGTTAAGTACGTACTTCGCACGTAAGTTTGCCACGCGCTGGTACCTTCTTCGTGGGTTTGGTTCTCCCACTTTTTAAAGAGCACTCTGTTTGAGTGTTATGTTATGTTAATTTCACAATAATTTGAGCCAGCGCTGCTTTGTGCACTTATGATTTCTAATACCTTAGTAGTTTTCGAACTCTACGATCATCAACTCGTGTGTGTTGTGTTCTCAACGTTTGAAAAGAAACCAAAACAAAAAAAAAAAATTAAAATGTTCAACAACAAGAATAACTCCCTGAACGCCATCGAGGGATTTAACTATGTCTCCCCT
>JAWNMR010000489.1:0-18950 GCA_035043845.1 Drosophila picticornis
GTAAAAATCGAAGACGATCCAAAACACGTGCAAGCAAAGCAGCTGTCAACAATTAAGTGAACATTCAAAATGGCCGAGCTTGTCGGCATAAGAGAGACATGAGTACCAATATAACGCTACAAAAAAATCGAAATTCGAATATACGTAAACCGCGAAAATTCAAAATTCGCGATACTTTTTGAACACACCTCGTAGAGAAATAAATAAAACAAAAATCAGAGAAGTTGACATTCGTACATATACGTGGGGTCATTGTAGATAAATTCGTAGTAGTAAAAAAAAAAACAATTAAATTAATTATTTAATAAACAAATAAAAAAGTAAGTAAAACTAAAAAAAGCTAAATAAATTAGTTAACAAACTAAAATGTAAGTTGAATTAAGAAAAAATAAATAATAAATAAATGTATAAATAAAATTAAAATTAAATTAAAAGTATGTGTCCCTTTTATTTTAATTTTTGAAAGCTGTGTGTATTTCAAAATACAATGTGCCCATATGAAAAAGAAACAGAAAACACAAAAGTTTTAAATTGTTAGTGTATGTAGGTATCGTTATTTAAATTCCTGACGCTGAAAGTGATGTGTGTATCATGAACATGTACATCATGTGTATTGTGTGAATGGAATGTGATGAAAAAAAACTGAAAAAATAAAATTTGTAACACATAACTAAATGTTGTGTGTAACGAGTATCTATGTAACGAACACTTGCAGTGGTATTGCAGTGCTGTTGGGTGGCACCGCTGGTTAACTAATCTTACAATACAATAACCATTAGTCGCCGAAAAAGAGTCGTAGAAGAACAGCAGAGCGAAAGAGTCGTTTTCGTGAAGCGCATCGTTAAGAAGTCGTCAAAGTGTAGAGTACCTAAAGTTCAAAAGTTGGAAATAAGTCGTTGTTTTATATAGGAAAAAAGTAGATGTTTTGTATAGTCGAAAATTAAGTTGTAAACGCAATACTCATATTTCACTGTGATTTACTTTTAACTTAAAAATAAACACGACATAATCAGTCCTACATTCGGGGGCTCAATCGGTGCCTTATAATTGAAGCACTGAACAGTCTAACAGTGAAGAGTTATTGCAATATTAGTAAGTTGAAAAAAGAAAAGCAACAGAAAAAACCATTTTCACAATAAGTTGAAATGCTGAAAAAAAATTCACCATTACATAAAACAGAAACAACACAAACAGAGAAAAATTACTATAAAACAGTGTAACTCGATAGTTAAGAACGTATTGATAAAGCACACTCAAAAAGTTGAAGAAGAAATTTTGGAAATGAACGAGGCGCAAGAAATTAACACTTAAAACACATAGCAAATAATTTAAAAGCTGATATTCAACGAGTTCAGACAAGGTGAAAACGAAATCGCACCTGATACTTTTGGGAAGATCGTGCCAGACTTCAACGACGACAGTGTGCCGGTAGAACATGGGTTTGCAAACTTTGAAGAAAACGTAGAGGCATATGAACGTAGTGACAAACAGAAATACGTGCAAGCTCGCGGAAAGATGACGAAGATGGCAAATATGTTTGTTTGTGGTGGTAAACTCATGTGAACGGTTGAAAAGTGTTTTGATTTCTGTTTTGAAACGTATTAATTTATCAATAATTTATAAACTTTATTCGAACAATATGTTCCATTTTAAGTAAACTCTTTCCACATTATCTCCTTAAGTGTTCTATTAAAAGGTTCAATAATTGACTCCTTAAGACCACTATAAGTTAAGAAATTATTGATGTGATTTTTTTTATTACAGAATTCTTCTCCAACATCGGTCTGCGAATTGTTTGGAATTCAATTTTCCTTAAGTACACTCCAAAATGTGTACTTAACTTCTTTTGTTTTAACGCTTCTCCCCATGCATCTTTCGTGAACATTTCAAAAACTGTCAAGAGAAATCTATATCCTCTTTTCGATGAGTACTGTCACATTTTAACTAAGTCTGATTCATGTAATTACTCTATTAAATTCGTTCTGCCCATGATTTTTTAATTAGAGATGTTCATAGTACTTTACCTTAATTCTTTTTTATTTAAATTTTTATTTATTTGTTTTAATTTTTTTTAATCGAGAACATTTGGTATAAGTTTGTATTTAGTACAAATTTGTTAGCCATTTTTTAACAAGTGGAAATCTATTTTCTTTTTATCCGTTGATTTGAGTAATGTCCGAACTTGCTAAGCGTCCTAGCACTCACATTACATATTATATATATATTTATATATATATATATATATATACATTCATATATATATATATATATATATATATATATTTACTTTCATCGTTAAATAATCTTCATAATAACTCAGTTTGCGAGTTGACTTTCGCTAAAAACTTGAGCATTTTCGAGATCGAATCTGTAATTCCGGATGTTATTTTCCAGCAGTGCCCACAAATTTTAAATAACATTTAAATCTGGAGATTGGGCCGGTGGAATTATCATATGGGGCAGTACGATGCTCGTATGCTCCGGGCTTATTCTTGGTTGTTGTCTTGGTCGTTGTCCTGGTACAACCGAAAAGTCCGTCGGATTCCTAGCTTCTCGGCTCTTTGGAGGACATTTTCCTTGAGGTAAATTTATATTGAGGTACACATTCTTCTCCAGTTTATTGGGGTCATATATTCATTTTGGTGGTTAATATATGTACTTGCTATCGGTCTTTAGAATTTTAAAAAAATAATGTATAGTAAGTTTATAGCATGCTTTGTAATAAGCTACTTAATGTGTTCCAGCTTCTGTTGAAAGGTTTAACAATACGTATTGTTATTATTTGTGATAATGAAAATTTAATAAGAATGTTCAAGCAAGATGAACTAAATATGAAACATGTGTATCAAGATCATGTAGGCGTAGTTATGAAATTTGATGAATTTAAACATGATTTCGTTCAGTTTTTTACACATCTCAGACAGGGTGGTCTGATATGTCTTAAAAGTAAATACAATTCGAATATAATGTAATATTGTAAGCGGCTTATATGTTAATGCAGAATCAAATCATGTATTGTATTATTTTGTCACGCAGTAACAACAATGACAAGAACAAATTGTTTTTAAAGTCATTGGGCCTGAAAACTAGAGAGCAATGACTAACGTATTAACTGTTCAAGAGAATGCCGTTTCTGATGAGATTATAATCAAAAAAGAATGTCAAAGATACTCTTCCTACCCTTAATCAATCACTTAGGTTAATAATGAAGTTAGAATCGCAATCCAGATTCAGGACTTATATGTATTACCGAGCGAGAGTTTTATGATTATTGAGAGCTTAATATCTTTGGCTAACAATGCGTCTGCTGGAGGTGATAAACTAAAAACCAATTGCATGAGTTATATTTTCGATATAAGTTGAATGGAATTGAAATTGATCGAACTAGATTTGCTAGCACCAGCAGTGGCCATCATGGAATATGAAGCTTGCATCCGAAAATCACAAATTTTTGTTATAGATTTAACAAATCAGAGTGAATCGGTTAAAGCAGGACCGACCGATATCAGAGTTTCCATCGAGTTGGAGAGTGCAAGCCTGAGAAACACTAAAGTGTATTGTCAGCTTATGCATGATCAGTTATTAGAGTATCGGTTATTTTTGAAATTACAACTATTTTATGTTAAATGAAGATATTCATTACCTTATAAAACGACCATTTCATTTTCTTAGATTAACGAAGAAGGCCTCTAAAAAGACAATATAATTAACTAGAAATCAACACAATCTCTGTTGGAATGATGGAAGTTATAGTTTTTTTTAGGAGTCAGAAAGTATCTTCGTGAGTTTGTTAAGAAAATGTTTTTTTCGATGTTGTATTCGATTTTGTTACAATCTTTAATTTAAGTGTGTTGTCAACCAATTGACTAAATTGAATAAGGCAAAACTCTATATTAAAAATTAAAAAGATTCATTAATTCGATTATATTTAAGAACATAGGAGCATAATAAAATTTTAATTTTCAGTAGGTTTGAAGTGAAAGAAATTCGATATGATTGATCCGGCTTGAATCAGAGCCATTACTTTTACAAAACTTTTGTCTATCGTTTCCAAATATATACCGAAAGTCAAGAAGATCACGCAATCTTCTGTCTACCTTCACCATTTTGCCTTTAATGTGTGTAATGAACTGATATAGCGTTCGCAATTTAATTTTCTAGTTAGTAAGATAAGCAATGCATATTTATTATAAATTAATAAAGTAATAAAATTCAATTTGAAAATGAATCATTGATAGCCTTCATAAGACAACGAATATTTTTTGCATTATTCTTATTTTGGAACACGTTCCATAAATATCACATGTGTATAATAATAATATTATCCCAAAATGAAAAATAAAGTACAACTTTTAGACTAAGTGCATTTTATTGACATCAAGCTGAAATTGAATTAGCTCGAGAATGCTTTGATATTAGAAAAAAGATGGAAAAAGAAATTAAAAAGTTTTTAACGAATATAGACAAGTATTACCAATGAAAGTAATACAAATTTAATCACTTTATAAGTAAATAAATTAGTAAAACAATTATTTAAGTGCATTTCCGTTTTTGAAGAATACACAACAGAATTAGTATAATTTCGAATTTTAGATTTAAATCAAATGCACGGAAAATTAATGATATCCTCAACGAGTTTGAGGGTGTGATTTTCCAGAACTTTCTAAATTGTTGGTGGAATACCGACCGAGTATGAAAACTATCGGCTAATTGAAGAAAAATATGGAAATCCAATATTTCAATAAACTAACTAAGAAAAAAGTAAGTCAATAAAATTCAATAAATTATCATATTTGCAAAGATGTTATTTATAAATAAATTAATAATAATATGAAAATCAAAAAGAAAAAACCAGTTCTCTTAAGGAGGAAACAGAGTACACTGTAAAAAGAGAGATTCACAAACACAAAGAAGTTATCAGCACATGGCAAGCGTATGTTCAAGTGCCTATTTAACAACAGTTTGCATAAACAATACTATAATAATATTATAATATTCATTGACAAAGATGATGAGAAAAAAGAAGAGAGAATTACATTTCTACTGATCGTTAAACCCTCCCTCAAACACAAAATCACACACCATCTTTTTCTTAAATCTAATTCGACATCTGATTCCCACAATAAAAAGGGTCAACCATAAATGGACACTTTTTGATTACACGTGGTCCAAAACCATACATTTTTCGAAAAAAAAGTCCACACACCTATTACTCACTCACCTTAAAGGAACAAATTAACTGCAACAATGAAGCAATTAAAATCAAAAGCCATAAGCCACTTCCTCTCATAGAATCCTCATATCCTTACTACTAAAGTTCTGATACATTTTTGAACTGCGTGTGCCAATGGCAGATAGGAAGTGTCTAATATTAAAAGACATTGTGAGATAGAATTGATGTTAAATCTATTACATGTAGCTAATCCAAATATAGCAACCCATTGAACCGACTGTGAGAAGCACGTTTAAGAATGTCTTCAAAATCTGTGCCTTAACTTTTTAAGACCATGCATTTTCTCAATGAAGTAATGCATAAAGAATGTTCGAAAGATACTTCCCATACGGATTCTGCTGAGGCTACCGGGATAAACGCAATGCGATCAGTTGATAGGTTAAAATGGTCGAATTGTGATTAGATTGTTCATCGATATCAAGATTGTACGAAATTTTTGCTATGGTTGTCACCGTCTTAATAATAATCTAAATAAGTCCACATGTCCGAGGAGAAATTCAGAATCGGAAAACTTTCAACAGGATGTCCACTGAGCATAATCAGGATATATACAACTGTAGCCTCACATGAGAATTAATCAAGTAGTAGCTCACAAATTCCTACAAAAAAGGACTTATGAAAGAATTAAAGATTTAAACAGTTTCATGTTAAATTGAAAATGAATATTACCAGCGTAGAGCGGTCTGATATTTAAAGAACCTTATAGTTGTCTCTACAATCCGTAAATGTAATGATACGCATCCATTTACAAATCTTATATTATTCGGATAGTGGTGCTAAAAAAAAGCGTGAGAAGGACAAATTGCCGCAGGATTGCTTGCAACAGAAAAAAAATTACAAAAAAAAAAAAAATTAAAAGGCAATTTTCGCAGTTCTGATGTCCAACGTCAAAAAGTATTAGGTACTCTTCTCATTCCGTTGGACTATGATTGACTACACAAAGAAGTTGAATTTATTATTGTACCTTCAATCACATAATACGCCATCCGTATGAAACATGAATAGTATGTAGTCAATATGATGAGACGACATTTAGATTCGAACTGTCTGATTTAACAAGCAGGTGTTTGTGCGATCAGCTTTTTGACAGCTTTGCTATCCAATAATAACACAAGTATATTTCACTAGAAGCCAGAACTTAGTCTTTTAAACAACACTTTGATCTTGCTTGTATGAAGTTTGAAGCGAACAGCTAAACTTTTATCACAATTGTAATCACGATCGATAAGCTTGAGCAGCAAAAAACGAATAACAAGCTGCAGAGGCCGACGGATTAGCGAGCGTCCTTTTTCGATAGAAAGAGAAAGAGAGCCCGCACAAAGAGAGCTAAACGTTGACTGCTGCAGCTAAACTACACTTTAGAGTGTGCAAATGCAACAGCAATTATTTAAGTTAAGCCGAACGAGCGACAAATTAAACACATATAGATCATTAATGTGATTGTAACGTCGTTGCTGCTGTTGTCAACATACTCCCCCCGTTGAAAGACTCCCTTTTATAGTCTTCCTTATCCTCGACTGGATTGACCGCCTAATGATTCGTTGACTCCTGCTTGGTGGCTACCACCAACTCAGCATCATCCACTTCCATTGGCTTTGCGGCGGCAGTTGCTCCTTCAACGCCTGCTGTTGGATTCGCTGACTATGGCTCTCCATCGGGAACATCCTTGCCGTCCATCTTCTGCTCATTGTTTAATTTCTTATGCTTCTCATCGTCCATGGACTCGAGTAACTCCTGATAGCCACAGGTATCATTCTGTACCGATTCCAGGACCGTATTGGGCAACTTCCATTAGCGTCGCCAGAACCAATCATGTCCAAAGCAGGCGGTCCTCAACTGATTGCTGCTCTTCTCCAGCGCCCAATATTGTTCAGTTTCTTTTGTAACTTGTCGGCATTCAGGCGATTATCCTCGTCCTGTTCCACGATGGTGATCTGCAAGTCCAGATCAGAGAAATCATCCTCAATGATGCTCACATCGTGGATCTGCGCGTGTCCATCATCTTTGATCGAGTTGCGTGCGCAGCTATCCTTGGCCTATGGCAGCAACGATGTCATACTAGCATCACCCCCCACTACTGTTGTTGTTGTTTTTATAGTTGTTGATTATTAGAGCAGGTGCGGTGATTACTTCAACTACTGTTGCAGTTGCAGTTACAGCAACTCCTTCAACGCATGCGATAACTTCCAAGTATCGTTCTCGTGCACCAGCTTGTAGTACTAGTGATTCTTTGACGAATGCGTTGGGGTGTTTTCGCATCCACCTGATGATGGTCGGGCACACTCTGTCCACGGTGATTTCACTAGAATGAATGATAGCCGCCGCCAGTAGCACGACTTCTGATGATCCATCGTGTGCAGCAAAAGACGCAGAGGCCGATGGTGAAATGGAAATCGAGGAGGCGACGAGCGCAGAGTCAGCTGGTGCATTGGCTGGCTGCTGGTTGAGGTTGTCATCAAAGTGCAGCAAGGTATGATGCCTATTTCCACATACATGAGAATTACCATTGCTGCGTGCCCGAAAATAGTGTCCGATCTTTATACAATTAAAGCAACGAGCCAACTTCTTAAATTCTTTATGTCGCAGTGAAGGAGAAAAATTTCTAAGTCTTGTGCATGTGTAAATAGAATGGCCGACGCAGTTACTAAATGGGCACGGAGAAGTGTTAGATTGGGATGCCACAAAGGCTCGTCTGTTGAGGTTAGGATTTTGATTGTTTGTTTTCCACCTAAGAGGAATGATGTCCCATTGCATGATCCAGGTTGTCTAATTTTTGGCATCGCTTCTCCAAGAATGTGTAGAATTCTTGAGCTGAGGGCATTTGGTCGATCAGTTCAGACTCCTCCCAACAAGTCTGAGTGGTGATGTCTAGAGGTAGACCTACTCGGGACTCACAACAGGCTCACCCTGCGAAGAACCTTATTGTGGCATAGGGATACATACTATACGACGGGAACTTAGGAACGAGGGGAGACAGAGAGGGCAACAGAGCTGGTCAGAGGCAGTAGGACTGCGACAAGCCAGATGTCTCCTAGGTGGTTATAATCTTGGACGATTAAAACAAATTATAACCATGGGAAAGGACAGCTTTAGGATACTTACCGGTCTAATGATAAGACACTGTAGACTAAAAAGTCACCTAATTAGGAATATGTAGTAGCGATTTGTGCAGGTTTTGTGAAAGAGAGGACGAATCATCGATGCACATCCTAGCAGAATGTGTCGCCTTAACTAGAAGAAGACGCAGGATCCTAGGGGTGTGGGAGCTGGGGCTGATGGAAGAGCTATTGGTGAGAAGGGGGCACAAAAGATCAAATAGGTCGCGGTGCCATCAATTATTGACCCAGACACTCAGCTTAGTTACATTGAAAAGCTTCAGCACTTGCGGTAGTGTTTATCGGACGTAGTTTTAAAATCAGTGCGTTCGCTAGAAGTAGCAAGTGCAAATTATCGTGCGGCTTTGGACATTCAAAGCACAAGCTTTATAACAAGCGACTAGTTTTCCAATTGCATATCAAGAAGATTATTGGGCTCAAGAAGGTGGATTCGACTTCAGCAGGGAAACTTCGAGAGTTTTCAGACAAGGTTAACTCGCATATGCGCGCACTTTAGTCATTGGGAAGTTATCGCTTGCGTTGAAGGATCTGCCCTGTGTCGCACTGAATCCGACGAGGAAGGCTCAGATTTTGGCCCACCTCTGCAATGCTCTGCTGATGAACAAGGCGGTGCTGCGCCAACTCGATGCCAGTTTGCGCCCAGATGCGCGAGGAGAAGTATATGACGGACATGAAGGTGCGCAAATACAAGGCGCTCCATCAGCGCCTCGACGCGGAACGGGAACGTGAACGTCTCGCCAAGCATCCGAAGCGGAGTCCTGTAAACAACTGGCAAACGCCTCCTCGAATGAGGCGACAACTGTGTGCATCATTGAGGATGATTTCTCCGATCTGGACTCGCAGATCACCAGGAGGATAATCGTGCGCGCCTGCTTTGGATAGGATCGGTTTTGGCGACGGTACTGGAAGCTGTTCAGGGCGGGTGGCATCTTCATTGAGGCCCTGAAATGGGCACAGAATGACATCTGCAATTGTCTGCCAAATTGCGGACACATTTAATTTTTCATCGTTAGTTCCAATTGCAGAAAACCTTGGTGATGTCAATGTGCTGACTCCGGAGAAGGTTTAGCAAGTGGCTTCAAACCTTTAATAAGCAAAGTTTTGATAGGTTTAGCAAAGTGTTGATAGTGTTGATAGTGTTGGTAGGTTTAGCAATTGGCTTCAAACCTTTAATAAACAAAGTGTTATTGAAAACACTAAACATTTGGCTTCTAGTCTAAATAAAATCTATAAAGTTTATAACGTGGATAACTTCGTGTTATCAACTGGAAAATAAAGCTATCAAAAATCTGATAGCGCAAACAATGTGTCTTAGTGTTACCGAGAGGTATCGCTTAAAAGCTTTTGTAGATTTATGTGCTCTGAACTTCTAAAATGGTCTGTCTTCATAGTCATGTCCCTGGCAAAGGACCGAGTCATGGTTTCGAGGTAACGGGCCGGACTAAGGTGTAATGCGACCCGTGCCAATAATCAGCCTGGCTGGGGGCCCATAAATAGCCCAGTTGTCTACGGAGCACATCGGATATCTGGAGACCCCTCCGATATTAATTAGCATAATATGCACATCGCGGATCTCTGCGGTGGACCAAGATGGCGGAATAAGATGAAGTGGGCCAAAAAGCTGTTGCCAGAAGCAGAGCCAAGCGAAAAGGCAACGCTCTCAAGAAGTGCAGGCACCCGTTGCAAAACGGGACAAGGTGCTACCAGGGAAGTCATTCGTCGAGATTGCCAGGGGGACGATCCTTATAGGGATTCTCGAAAAGGGCAAAAGTCGGCGAGGTCTACCCTGGGGCAAAGCTGGTTGCTGTCGACTGGAGCAAAGACTCGAGTAGACCTCGTGCACGCATCTGGATCCCGGCCTCACTGAAGAAACCGGTCTAGGTGCTGAGTCTGCTGCAACTATGCAACCTATCCATTTTGGCTTCAGTTCGATCAAGGTGTATAAGTCGAAATTTAAAAGCCATAAATTCACTTCATTTCTTTCAAAGAATGGCGTGAACCATATTTATACCACTGCTTATTCACCTCAATCATAGGTCGTAAAACGAGCTAATCGGTCGATTAACGCTGCTCTAAGATTGTATGTACTACTACTCTAGGATTGTATGTACTCGGAGAGAACGTGATTACAAGTATAAACTATTCATTTAGTCTGTTAAACCATCACATAATTCGTCAATTTACTAAGCGAGCGGATACCCAATATAATTTACATGCGTGCATTTGAAATTGGAGAAATAGCCTTAAGCGAAATTTTTGTATTAGACAATGCATTAGCTAATTTTAATACGGAATTCGTGTAATGAAATTGTTTGGAAACTCTGTATTTATTGTAGAAAACCAGAATCGTAAACAATTAAGTGAATTTCATTTCTCCAGCTTTTAGCTCCATCTTACAGACTTTTTTTGGGACGTGTAAACAGCTGATCGATAATGATGCTTTGGCAAAACAACTTACTACCATTCGCACGGTGACCCAATAATCAACTCTGATATCAGAGCAATTATGAGTCGCAACGCGTATACTAGTTGGTTCAGGCACATGCATTTTCCTTCTGCAATTCATGTCTTTGCGCAACTAATTTCTTATTGAGAATAATTTGGCGCTAGCGGCTTATTATAGCTCATTTTGTTGAAATTATTTAAATAAATATATACTTAAAAAGTCAAAAGTGGGCTCCCACCATATTTGATAGTAATTTTGTAAATACATATTATAAAATCCTGCGTAGCATATTACTTAAAAGATTTATTGGTGCATAGGTGTCTTATCAAAATGTGGCAGCTGCGATAACCAAATTGTACCAGGACTGGCTACACCAATCAATCAAATTGTGATCGCCAGCAGTGTGCCAAAGCCCTTCCATGCTATCGACTTTACAGAGTTTGTCAGTTCCCTGGAGCGAGCGCGACGAGAGTATTGCGGTCGTTAACAATTAACATGATAATCAATTGGTTGTGCAAAACAGGGAACAAGTCTTCAAATTCACTGACGCTGTATACATAAGAGCGTGCATAGGCTTTCTGCGCTTTAGCCTCTTGAAAGGCGTATGAGCGTGCAGTGAAGTACACACACTTCCAACATCTCTTTTGCAAAAAGTGCGCTTACTTATGCAAGTAATGGATCCTATGTGAACGGCGGTTAACCAAAACGTCATGAACGTCTAGTTACCGCATTATTGCGAAACTTCGATTACCTCCAACTGAAATTTGAAAGGCCATACACAATCATTTTTAACACTTTAGTAGAACCCTAAATTGAATTCTTTAGAATGTATTTGTAAATAATTAATTTTTGAGACAGATTGTATATTATAAATAGTTAACCATATGTACTTACGTCCTCAATAACTGGTTGGAACTTCATAAAAACAGCAAGCAATAGATCAGATACACTGTTATAGTACGCTTGAAGTACTCCACTTATACGTCGAATATAACTTGATAAGTGGTTCTCAAAAATTGATATTGCAACTGCACCTGTAAATGTAAACTTTAACATTGGAGTATTACAAATCTTTTCGCAAATTCTTGCGATATTTCGGTTGGCACGCTTATACACATCAATGGTTTCTTGAAGCTTGTTCGTATGTTTAGCGCAATCTGCAATATAAGCATCGCTCAAATCACCTCCATAGCTCAATTTAAAAACTCCAGGAGCAATCTTTCGATCGCAAGCCTGGATAAGAGAATGAAAAAATGTTCTCTCTTGCTCCGACAATGCGGAAAGTATATGATTGTAATTTAAGCAAACTTGCAATACGCTATTATAAACAAACCGAAGGGATTTCTGCATATCATAAATTTTACGCACTGGACCAAGTAACGAAAATCCAAGTCGAGAAAAATGCTGAGCCTGGTTGCAAATACTTAAAATGCTGGGATCAATATTACACTCAAGAAGTCCCTTCTTCTTTTTACTTTTAGAAAGCAAATAGCGCTCTAGCTTTTGATATAATATGGCGCTACAACAATACTTTTGCCATGCCTCATATGATTTTCGAATCTCCTCGTCGAATTCTTTTCTCAAATTTTCAAACTTGTTAAGCACTATTAATGTTTCGGGCACAATTGGTAACCATTCAGATGAAGTTAAACGGTTTCGGAGACATGTGAGTCTTTCTATATTAATTCGGTATCCAATTGCTCTGGAAGCATAATAAGGTGCCCAATTCTCGTGTAATTTACTCCGATCCATAAGAATAACTGAAGTTGAGTCCATTTCATTAAAAAATAATATCCAAACTTCTGTGACTTGTCGTAAATAAGATTTTCGTATGGAGCTTCGGTATGAATAAAAAAGGAGTACGTTCATAGTTTCTATAGCTTCTTCAATATTACAAATGTGTAAAAAAACATTTGACATGAGTCGTTGCACAGTCTCATCCATACTTTGAACTGTGCGTCGATACTTAACAACTTCTTCATCCCAGTCGTTTTTATGGACATTGAGTATTAAATCCTTTGAGTCATTAATTAGAGCCATCAATGTAGCTAAAAATTGATTCTCGACTGACTCAGTTGTTTTCTCAAACTCTGGACCATTAGTGCCCGCAAATTTTGGTTTGGGAATAGTCCCTAATTCATCCAAACGACCGAATACAATCATTGACTCGCAAATATCTATGACATCATTAAGCCGCTCCATAAAAGCATC
This sequence comes from Drosophila picticornis, assembly GCA_035043845.1. NCBI lineage: Eukaryota > Metazoa > Arthropoda > Insecta > Diptera > Drosophilidae > Drosophila > Drosophila picticornis. Next base: position 13,007 of record JAWNMR010000489.1, read on the forward strand.
TATGTGATTAAAAATCATTGCATTGTCAAGATTCCAAGGCTCATAATTTTCGTTTCTATTTGACATGAAACTATATATACCCTTGTAGGTAAGACAACAGTCAAGAGACAAGTTGCAAACTTTTAATCCAAACCGTGAACTACCCGAAAGTATCTTGTCCAAATTAATAAATTCCGTGCAAAAGCGTATTATCCGATTACTCAAATCACGGAAAAGTCCAGTTACCAAATCTCTTCTATTGTAGTGTTTCGAATTTTCCCAAATAAAATAGATAAAGTTTATTATTTTTGGAAACAACTGAGAAAGAACTGCAGGATTTTCAGCATAATTAATTTCTCCATTCGGATCCATTAGTAGGTGCAGAAATTTAATATTTGACATAGCTTGTTCCATTTCAAACGTTGACTCATAAACGAGTTCATCTATCTGTTTTATGTAAACGGAATGAGAATTACGTAAAATTTTTATAATACTCTGCACATCGACTTCTACCAACTGATTGTTAAGAGCCTGCAGAACTTCGACTATAGGAACCAAAAATTACTATACATGCTATATTTGAACAACATTAACTTACAGCGGTAAAGCCAAAATTCGTATTCATCCTCTAAAATTATGAAATCATTGGGGGCTGTCAGGTTCTTATCATTCAACAGGGTACGTATTTGTGTTGCCCAAAAGACTGAGATTGACTCTATATTTTTCACAAACTCTGGATCATATGAAATGATTTCCTGCGCAACTTGTTTAACGACATAAGGAACATATAACACTGTCATACCACACATTTTGAAGTGCATTCCTGTTAATGATACTAGAAATTTGTGCAAGGCTTTGCCAAAACGCTGTTTTATATTATCATCCCATTCAAAGTGATTCCAAAACACAGGTACATAAACTAACTCTAAAATTCGAAGCATGCATCCGTCAACATCATTATGTATTGTTCCAAAAGTTACAAAATCATGAAATGATTCAACGGAGAAGATTTGATTACAAGAACGCAGAAAGTAACTTATGTCAAGAATGGGTGCGACGGGATATCCCAGACATGCCGTAATAGTATTTGAATCGTAAAACACGGAAAGCATTACCTCACTCGGATTAAGTAACCAACGTCGAATTATGTTAACAGTTTCCTCGTTCCAATCATGGTGATCAAGTGAATATAAAATAGTCATTCGTTGAATAAGATTAATCAAACTTTCCAATTCACGTTCACTGTACGAGGCTCCGGATAATTGTATAGCTGCTGATTCACGATTTTGGATGTTTCCTAAGTATAAATTAAAGATAATAAAATATATTTAAACGACAATGTTCACATAATTACCATAATTGGTATCAAGTGTGTGAATTTGAGTCTCAGTTTGGTCGTCAGCTCCCGTAGATGCCATTGTCGGAATTTTCTTTTTACTTAACTAATAGAATCAGATCATTAAGTATTTATATTTTATTTTAAAAATTACAAAGCTTAGTGTGACAACATTTTTTAAGACTTTGTATTAAAAGCTTAGTCGATGAGTATATATATTTCTATGTTTCTAAATAAGAGTACTTATATTTAAAAAAAAAAAATTTCGGAAAAGAGAATTTGAAGAATTCAAGTGGACGGTGCAAAAAAAAAATATATAAATGGGAGTTCCTTGTGAACTACTTTCAAAGCTTGGTAGTTTTAGCTTTTCAATTGTAAGAAATATAGGCTTTCGAAATTTCGGGGGTGAGAGTCAGCCTGGCTGAAAAACTATTAGCGAAGGTTTCTAGAAATAGCTACAACTGTTGCTCTCAAATTATGCATTTAAGTATTTTTTGGTAGGCGTCCAAATTACCATCCAAATTAGGTAACTATAGCACTTAAATTGAGAGCGATAAAGGCTTTTATCGTTTTGGGGACTTGAATGGGCGTGATCCTTAAATTGCTTTCCGAATTTCTGAAGGGTGTAAATTGCAAGATACCTTTAAGTTGGCCAACCTACCTTAACAATTTTTGAAAATATGCGCACTTAAGATTTTATAGGCCACAGTTACACTCTTGAAGGATGTTACCAACTAGATACTATCCAAATTTGTTGACTTTACATTTCAAATTGTGGAAAATATTTAGTTCTATAGATTTGCACTTTCAGAGATATTGGAGATTGACGATTATGAGGCAGAAGTGGGCGTAGCCATAAACCTTTAATCAATACTTAATGGCAGTTACCAGTAAATACTTATCAAATTTGATGTCTCAAACTCAAAATCCATTTCAGGTTTTTATTTTGAATGGAAACTTGGGTGGTTTTTCTTAAGACAAGCCGATCTTTTGCACCGCGCTCAAAGAGATGAAATAATAGGTAGTGAAGCCTTTTTGTTGCCCTCCGCCTGAATTTTCTTTTACTTATGATGACTCCACACCAAGAGCAAAAAGACACATTTTTGTCGAAAGATGCAGTTGTCGTGTCCATTTCAATTACTTCGACAGGCATAATTAAATGGTTACAATAATAATAATTAATGTTAAATACTATAAAAACGAAAGTTCAATTAAAAAACAAAACCACATGATTTAAAATTGTTTAACATTTAAACTATTAAGGGCACCGAAATATAATTTAAATAAAAAATCAAGACACGAAAAGAAAAGATTAATTAATATAACCAGACAACATTCGAAATCAGTTATAACAGTCGAATTCACACCAAAGAGTAAACAGATGGCCCCCTCACGCTTGCAAAACATATTTCTGACGTGGAGAACACACATGTGGGAGCATCAATTCTGTAAATATTAAGTTAGAGAGTGTGTTGATATGAAAAAGACACTGCGTAACATTGCACGTGCAAACAATTCTTAAAATTTCAAAGGAAAAGTAACTGAGAAAAAACACACTTAACTTTGATCTTACCTTAAATAGAGGTGTTAAATCCATTTAAAATAGGTTGCATGTATTTCTGATGCTGAGGGTACTGTGCTCGTTAGGCTGCGCTTCGGTCCAGAGACCTGCTACCCAAAGGCAACGCGTCTAAAATTTTGCGGGCTTGCTTATCAAGAAGCGAACTTATATCCATATTTGCCTAGTTTTCGCTGAAATATGTTGTTTAGTAGAATAGTCATCTATCCCTTTATGAGTATGCGCGTGAGCAGTGTTCGGATAGTTTGTACTAGGTTCACGTAAGGCTTGGGTTATTAGCTTTTTAATAGATTTATTTTCAAATAATAACGCAAAGTTATTTCCGAAACGCTATAAAGTTTATTGGAATTAAAGCAAGCACTCTGGTGAGCGGCCAGTTCATGGGAGGCAGATTCTCGGTTTTAACGACCAAGTCATTTACCTGAATATGACGAGCTGGAGATTAAATTTAGTACGCTGTTAGAGGAACTTGAGATACTCCTCCCGACAACGTGATCAAAAAATTCATTCGAAGTGGATCACTCGCTGCCAGTCATCCAAACGGTTATGATTCAACTCTGTTGGAAGTAGTAGTAGGTCAATGGAGATTCTATGACAGGAAGTGGCCTATTGCTTTTGATTTTGAATTTCTTCATTATTGGAGTTAATTTACAACTTTTGGTTACAGATGTGTAACCTTTTTTAGAAAAAATGTGTGGTTTTGGATCACCTATGAGTCATTTATGATTGAAGGGTATAAATTTATGGCTGACCCTTCTTTTATTGTGGGTTGACATCAGGTTGACATCACCGCACGTGAGTGTGTTTTTATGGAGGATATTGCGTGTTTGGCATGTAAACTGAAACCTGTGTGCTAGACTCAAGTGGAAGATCAGTTGGCAGCTGCCGCACTGTTTGATTTGATTTTTGAGGGTGGGTGCAATGATAATTGGAAAGGTAATGCTCGCTTCTCTTTTGTGACTTTTTTGTCAATGTAAGAACTCATATGACACTTCACAACAGAATGTTTTCCCACAGAATAATTAAAGTATTATAATTGTAAACTTATGTACTTCGCACGTATGATTGTCACGTGCTGGTACCTTCTTCGAGTGTTTGGTTCTCTTTCTTTTTAGAGTGCACTCTGTTTGAGTGACGGTCCTTATGATAATTTCACAAAAATTTGAAATAATAACCTGCGTTGCTTTGTGCATCTGCGGGCTTCATACCTATAAATAAAATTTTTACGAATATGAAAATTTGTTTGTTCTCATTGATATAGTTAAATTTTATGATACATGAACATTATGAAAGCATATTATTATTATTACTATCCGTTTTGTTTAACCTCTTTCTTAGGTTATATAGTATAATACAAGTAAGTATAAGATCCAGTTTTCTTTTATATGATACAAAGTAGTGATATGCACATGTACCAACTCCATCTCTGGCGTCTCCGAAGACCTTGAGCACACTGTCAAGTGCTGTCCAAATTTTGATTTAATTATATGATAGTTTTAATACTCCAAGAAAAATTCTCGGTATTCCTCCAACAATTTACAATGATTAGGAAAAAATCACATCCTCAAACTCCTTGAGGAAATCATAAATTTTCCTTACATTTGTTTTAAATCCAATATTCGAAACTAGACCCATTCTGTTGTGTATTCTTAGAAAGCAAAAGTTCAACTGAATAATTATTTTACTTTATTTGTGTAATTTTCTTTTGTAATAGTTGTCTAATCTGGTTTACTCCTTTTTTTTATTTCTTTATGTCCGTTAGGCGCATCCAAATCTAAAAGTTGTACATCAAATTTCCTCATCTTTGAACATTTTGGGATAATATAATTATTATATATATTACAAATTTTGATTTTTAAGCAGTGTGTTCTAACATACGAATGAAGTGAAAATATCCCTAATCTTATGAATCTCCACGATTCACAATCAAATTAATTTTTTTTTTTTCATATTGATTTAAAATTAATATGCATTGCTTATCGGATTTTCTAAGATCAAAATGACAAGTTATGTTCTCAATCTTCGAATTATCAATTATTGCATCAGGCATCAAGAACTCAAATTGCTCAAGCCTTAGCTGGAATATTCTCCAAACGTCAGTAATTGGATCCATTCCTCTTTTCCAAATCCAATGAAATTACGTTAATGCTGCTGCATCCGAATCATAGATGTAAATCGTCTCGTTGTTGGAAAGCCGCAATTTAATTTTAATTGTAGATTAACAAAATACTCAAAACCAAAAATGATTTCATGATCTTGGATTTTTCTTGAATTTCGTGATTTTCTTAGCTGAAGTGTGCCGATATCGATTGAAAAGGTTTCTCAAACTATCTTGTGAATTGAATTGTGAACGCTATTTAAAGTGAAGTCTTATTCACGCTTCTTAGTACATTATACACATTAGACGCAAAATGATGAGATAGACAGAAGCTCGTGTGTTCTTCTTGACTTTCAGTATATATTTCAAAATGAGAGGAAGAATTGGCCTTCATGCAACCCGAATCAATCATACCGAATTTCTCTCGCTTCAAGCCTCCCTATGATATAAAGGAGCTGATGACGACATTTCTTATTTAAGCCTTGGTGATATATTAAGCTCATTAAATAGTTTCGCAACAGTTAATGAACAACGTGGAGCTAAGAAACAGTTTTTAAGTAAATATTTAACTGCAAAAATAGTAATTTTAGAACTAGATAAAAGCTTAAGACACTTTCAAACCTTTTTCACAAATTTTAAAATACATAAAAAAATAACAAACCAAAGTGCTCTAAACAATTTATATAAACTCCTTGTAATCTTAGAAAGCTCTAATTTTGAAATATATGGAAATTAAAATTCGATTATACCATTGTGTTCCTAAATACGAGGTGTGTTCAAAAAGTATCGCGAATTTTGAATTTTCGCGGGTTACGTATATTCGAATTTCGATTTTTTTGTAGCGTTATGTTGGTACTCATGTCTCTCACTTATGCCGACAAGCTCGGCCATGTTCACTTAATTGTTGACAGCTGCTTTGCTTGCACGTGTTTTGGATCGTCTTCGATTTTTA